>JAVTVJ010000571.1:0-83117 GCA_034509425.1 Eopsaltria australis
CCACAGAGCCAGGCACAGAGACTCTGAGAGCTTCTGCCATCCAGCTCAGACCTGTTCAAACAGCCCGGCAGGGAGCACGGGATCGTCACACTGCCAGAGAGAGAGAGAGAGATTAACTCTATCCATGCCTGGACTAAACTCACAGACACTCATCCTTCCTTGCACAGAGAGAGGAACGAGTGAGGACATCTACATCAATGCAGCATAGAGACTTTGCAGTCAGTGAGGAAAGCAGGACCAATGCCTAGATGGGGCTGTATGAGAAGTGCTTCGAGAGTGAAGCTGAAAATTCTTTTGGAGAACCATGGCTGGGGACTAAGCTAATAAATTCCCTGTAATACATGAAGACATAGTCCAAAGGGGGGATGTGAGGTTTCTAATTGCAGCCAGTGAACTGAAATACCTGGGTAAAGACAAGTAGGTGTTGAAAGAGTACAGCCGGATGAGAAGCTTGAACCAAGAGAGAGGAGAGGCTGTGACTCCATGCCCTGGTCCCAGGGGGAATGCCAGAGAACTTGTGTTGTCAGGAGAGCCTGTGTAGCTAGACACAGAAGAAGGGATTTTCTTTGTTGTTGCAATTGAATTGTGCATCTGTGAAAAGGTACCCCATGGACTGTTCAAGACCCAGCAGAGTGGCTGTGGGAAGGCTACTGGTGTGGGGGGGATCCACCACCAGCAGACCTTTCTTCCGGGCGGCAGCTGATGGTGAGGCAGAAGACCCATAAAAACCTGTATTTTTCTTACAGAAAATCCATGGTATAAACAAAAGAGACTTCTCTCCCTAAATGAACTGGAACAAGAGCTATTTCAGAGGTGGTAAACTGACTGGAGGTAGAATTGTTGTCTTTTGTATGTTGTCAGGATGAAAGAAATGGACAGGTGGGGAAAGGAGGGATGGTCTGAGGAGTTTGTTCTGGTTTTTTCTTGTTTTTTCCTTTGTCATACGTATATTAATAAACTTTCTTTACACTTTATAAAGTTTGAGCCACCTTTGCCTACTCCTAATGCTCATCTCACAGCAAACATCAGGTAAATTTTGGTAAGTGTGCTGGCATTTGGCCAAAAACTTGAATAGGCGAACTGGAACAACTACAAATGTCACAGACACTCACAGGGGCTCCATGAGGACATCACAGGAGTCCTCAGGCTGTCAAAGAGCCGAGATGTCAAAGACTGTCACAGGGGCACCATGCTGACTTCCCAGGAACCCAAAGGCTGCCAGAGAGCCAGGATGTCACAGGAACTCACACGGGATACATGGGGACATCCCAGGAGTCCCCAGGCTTCCAGAGAGCTGGGATGTCACAGACACTTACATGGGCTAAATGGGGGCATCCCATGAGTCCACAGACTGCAAAAGAGCCGGGATGCCAAAGATACTCACAGGGGCTCCAGGGTGATATCCCATGAGTCCACAAGCTGAAAAAGAGCTGGCACGTCACAGACACTCACAGGGGCTCCCTGGTTGAACCCCAAGAGTCCCCGGGCTTCCAAAGAGCTGGGATGTCACAGACACTCACATGGGCTCCATGGAGACATCCCAGGAGATCTCAGGCTACCAAAGAGCCGTTATGTCACAGATTTTTACAGGGCTTCCATGGTGACATACGAGGAGTCCCCAAACTTCCAAGGAGCCAAAATGTAACGGACACTCAAAGGGATTCGAGAGTGATCCCCAGAGTTTCCAGGCTGCCAAAGAGCCAGGATGTCACAGAAACTCATACGGGTTCCGTGGGGAAATCCCCAGAATCCCCAGAATGCTAAATATCAGGGATGTCACAGGCACTCACAGGGGCTCCATGAAGATGTTTCAGGAGTCCCTAGGCTGCAAATGAGCCAGGATGTCACAGTTGTGAACAGGGGCTCTATGGGGACATCCCAGGAGTCCCCAGGCTGCCAAAAAGCCGGGATGTCACAGACAATCACAGGGGCTTGATGGGGACATCCCAGGAGTTCCCAGAGTGCCAAAGAGCCAGGATGTCACAGACAGTCACTTGGCTTCCATGGTGACATCCCAAGTGTCTCAGGGATTCCAGGAAGGCAGGGTATGTCCCATGACACTCAACATCTAGCGTTTCCTACAAGATAGGCATCATCACAGACCACCCTAAACGATTCTCCAAAAAGAGATGGGCAATGTCACAACACACTACACAGGGTCCTCTAGGGGTAAATACCCAGGACTGCCAAAAAGAGCCGGGAAGTGTCGTAAGACAATCAGAAGCTGACTCCATGAGGGATTCCCGCACGGAGATCGCAGGCTGCCGAAAGAGCCGCAGTATGTAACAGACTTTCACAAGGGCTTCCATGGTGATTCCCCAGGTGTCCCCAGACTTCCAAGGAGCCAAGATGTCACAGACAGTCAAAGGGAATCAGGGCTGACATCCCCAGAGTCTCCAGGCTTCCAAAGAGCCAGGACTTAAGAAAAACTCACATGGGTTCCATGTGGACATCCCCGGAATCCCCAGAATGCCAAAGAGCAGGGATTTCACAGCCACGCACAGGGGCTCCATGGGGACTTCCCAGGAGTCCCTAGGCTGCCAATAAGTCAGGACATCACAGACATTCAAAGGGATTAGAAGATTACACCCCAGGAGCCCCCAGGCTGCCTAAGATCCAGGATGTCATAGTTACCCACAGGGGCTCTGTGGGTACATCCCAGGCATCCCCAGGCTTACAAAGAGCCAGGAGGTCACAGACAGTTACAGGGCTTCCATCGTGACATCCCAAGGGTTCTCTTGAATTCCAGGAAGCAGAGATGTTACAGAAACACACAGGGTCTCTATGGGGGCATCCCAGGAGTCCCCAGGCTGCCTAAGAGCCGGGATGTCACAGACACTAACAGGGGCTCCATGAGGGCATCCCGGGAGCAGCTATAGTGTCACAATAGAGACACTGTAATGTCACAGGTGAGCCACTGTAATGTCACAAGAGAGCCACTAGTGTCACAATAGAGCCACTATAATGTCACAATAGTGCCACTGTAGTGTCTGAACTGAGCCACTGAAATCTCAAGAGTCAGCCACAGTAATGTCACAAGAGAGCCACTAGTGTCACAATAGAGCTTCTGCAGCTTCACAACGTAGCCACCATTCTGTCACAACAGTCACAATACTGCCACAATACAGACGCTAGTGTAACAATATAGCCACTAGACTGTCATAAGAGAAACAATGTTGTTTCACAATAGAACCACTAGTGTCATAATAGGGCCCCTGGGCTGTCATACTAGAGTACCTTAATGCAACAATAGAGCCACGATGGTGTCACAATAGAGCCACAATGCTGTCACAATACAGTGACTAGTGTCACAACAGAGCCACTCTACTGTCATAATAGAAACACTGTTGTGTCACAATTGAGCCTCTAGTGTAACAATAGAGCCCAGAGAGTGTCACAATGGAGCCCCTAGAGTGACGCAATAGAGCCACTATAATATCACTCTCGAACCACTATAGTATCACAATAGAGTCACTAGTGTCACAACACTCCCACTAGTGTCCCAGCAGAGCCATTATTGTGTCACAATAGAGCCACTCTAGGCTCACAATACAGCCACTATACTGTCACAATAGCACCACTAGAGTGTCACAATAGTGCCACTGTAGTGTCACAGTACATCCACTCTAGTGTCACAAGAAAGCCATTATTGTGTCACAATGAAACAACTCTAGTGCCACAGTAGAGCCACTATTGTGTCCTAATAGATCCGCTATGTGTCACAATAGAGCCACTATAGGGTCACAATGGAGTCCCTCTATTGTCACAAGAGAGAAACTATAGTGTCACAATAAAGCCACTGTTGTGTTGCAATAGACACACTCTAGTGTCACAACTGAGACACTGTAGTGTCAACTCTGAGGCACTGTAATCACACAAGAGAGCCACTAGTGTCGCAATAGAGCTACTGCAGCTCCACACTGTAGCCACCATTGTGTGACAATAGAGCTGCTAGTATCACAATAGAGCCACTATAATGTCACAATACAGCCACCATGGTGACACAATAGAGCCACAATGCTGTCACAATAGAGCCACTATTGTGTCACAATACAGGCAAAGTCATGTCCACATAGAGCCACTATTCATGTCATAATAGAGCCACTCTAGTGTCACAGTACATCCACTACTGTGTCACAATACAGCCACTATTGTGTCACAATAAAGCAACTCTAGTGTCACAATATAACCACTGTGTTGAGTCTGACTGGGGTAAAGCTCACAGCCCTTGCAGTGCTGTGCTTTGCTTTGGTTGCTGGCGTTGATAACAGAGCAGTGTTTTGGCTACTGCCAAGCTGTGCTGTCCCTCTGACATTCCTTCCCACACTGATGGGGATGGGGGAGGGGCAAGATCCTGGGAGGGGACACCAGCAGGCCAGCTGAGCCCAGTCAGCCAGAGGGATATTCCATACCATATGACATCAGCTCAGATATATAAGGGAAGGAAGAGAGAAGGAGGAGGAGGCACTCAGGGCTGGTCCATGTTTTCCTCCTGGAACAACCATCACGCATGCTGAATCCCTGCTTCCCAGAAAGTGTCTGGACATCACTACTGATGGGAAGTAGAGATTGATTGTTTTCCCATCTGCTGTTGTGCGCACAACTCTCAACTTGCTTGTTCTTTTTTTTTCCCGCTGTAATAAAACTGCCTTTTCTTACCCTGATAGTCTTTTCTAATATTACCCTCTCCCCTCTCCCAGTGGGAGAGGGAGTGAAAGAGTGACTGAGTGGGCACCTGGCACCTGGCCAGGGTCAACCCACGACAGTCTCTTTTGGCACCCGAACGTGGGGCGAGTTAAAGGCAGTTTTATATATATATATACATATATTGCATGCTCTAGTAATTACCAATAGCAGCTCTCAAGTAGTAAACTCCTGCGTGGCACACGGCCTTCAGCTGCCACACTGCTTATCTTTGTTTTGCTATGTTTGGGAACGTGTTGAAACAAACAATGACTGTGAATGAATATAACTCCTTCTCTCTGCCCAGGGAGAATTTGAGTATGGATGATCTTTTACTGCAGGCTCCTGTGATTATTGCCAACCCCTACATAAGCTCCCTGATATTATTAATAATATTAGCCAACACTGTTGTTACCTTATGGAATTCATGGAAATTTTCATCTCCCTGGTACAGAAGGAAACGACCCTTGGGTGAGGAGCTGTTAAAATCTGCCCTGAGGTACCCAGTTCCTGGGTGGAAAAGGTATATGGAGGGATTTGGGCAGGTTCCTGGGGCGGTTATCACCTCCCGTTGCCTGGGAGTTTACTCCTGAAGAGGTAAATAACCCTAACAAACTGGCCCATCACTGACAGAGGGGTGCCTCATTTACTCCCAGGAATGGAGCAGCTTCTCGCCCTGTACTGGGGGCTGGCCTGGGCCTACCAGGCCTCTGTTCAATATTCTCAGAGGACTGTAGTCAAGACAGGAACTCAAACTGTGTCTGAGGACACTATAGCTGAGACAGGGACACAAACTACAACTGTGGCTGAGGCATGGACACAAACCACAACAACTGTCTGAGATAGGAACCCAAACCACAGCAACTACAGTAATTGCCCCAGCAGTGCAAACAAAAAAAATGGACAAGGCAAGTTTCAGGCCGATTAGTAAGAGAAGAAGAAGAGGAAGAAGAGATGGGGCTAGATCAAGAGGCAGGTCCCTCCGCAAAGGAATCGAAGGGAGTGGGGCAGATTAAACAGGAGACTGAAGTTACTCGGTCCCTGACCCCATCTGAACTTCGAGACTTGCAAAAGGATTACAGCTGCCAGTCAGGTGAGAGGATCCCTGCATGGCTGCTGCAATGCTGGGATAATGGGGCTGATAGTCAGCAGTTAGAAGGTCATGAAGCCAAACAGCTGGGATCCCTTGCTAGGGATCGGGAAACAGAAAGAGGACTTGCAAAGGAAGGAACAACTTGTAGCCTCTGGAGACGGCTTCTTTCAAGTGTGAAGGCAAGATATCCTTTTAAGGATGATCTTTTAAAGTCCCCAGGGAAGTGGACCAATGTGGATGAAGGTATCCAGTACTTGAGAGAATTAGCAGTGCTGGAAATTGTCTATAGTGACCTAAAAGATGATAGCATCACCATAGATCCAGAAGATACCCCTTGTACACTTGCCATGTGGAGGAAGGTGGTTCAAGGCGCCCCGGCATCATATTCCAGCAGCTTGGTGGCACTTTATTATCCACAAATGGACACACCAACTGTAGAGTTGGGGTCCGCCTGGCTCCGAAATGTAGAAGAAGCTCTGGGTACTCCCTCATCCCCGCGAGCCACCAGCCCAACTTTTAGAGGCAGCCCAAGAGATCGCTCCTCTCCAACCCCAGTCAGAGGGAAAGGAATCCCCAAGAACAGGCCACATAACGAGCTCTGGTTTTTTCTGTGTGAGCATGGAGAGGACATGAGGAAGTGGGATGGTGAACTCACCTCCAAGCTGAGCGCCCGGGTCCGAGAACTGAGGGGGAAGAGACCTGTTAAGAAGGGGCCACCCAGGAAGACTGTCAGTGTAGTTACCACATAGAGACCAGAAGACAATCAGCGATTTCCCAGATATAAGACAAATAAAACTGTTTCCTACAGTCCTGAGGAGGGAACTTCTGATTTGGCATCACAAAGATGAGACAGTGAATACTCTGACCAGGAACAGGAATAGAGGGTCCCTGCCTCCGGCCAGGAGGAGGAAAGGGATGACCGGGTATACTGGACGGTGTGGATTCGATGGCCTGGCACATCAGATCCACAGAAGTACAAAGCTTTAGTGGACACCAGTGCACAGTGTACACTGATGCCATCGAGGCACAAGAGTGCAGAAGCCATCTGGATCTCTGGAGTGACAGGGGGATGCCAGGAGTTGTCAGTAGTAAAAGCTGAGGTGATCTTAAGAGGGGACAGATGGCAAAGACACCCCATTGTGACTGGCCCAGAGGCCCCTTGCATCCTTGGCATCGACGACCTCAGGAGAGGGTATTTTAAGGATCCAAAGGGATATCGATGGGCCTTTGGTGTAGCTGCGGTGAATACAGAGAAGATCAAACAGTTATCCACCCTGCCTGGCCTCTCAGAAGATCCCTTCATCGTAGGATTGCTGCAGGTGGAAGATCAACAAGTACCGATTGCTACCAGGACAGTGCACCGGAGGCAGTATCGTACCAACCGGGACTCCGTGACTCCTATCCATGAACTAATTCGTCGACTGGAGAGCCAAGGAGTTATCAGCAGGACCCGCTCACCCTTCAACAGCCCCATATGGCCAGTGCGGAAGTCAAATGGGGAATGGTGGCTGACAGTGGACTATCAAGGCCTGAATGAAGTCACAGCAACTCTAAGTGCTGCTGTACCAGATATGTTGGACTTCCAATATGAGCTAGAGTCCAAAGCAGCCAAATGGCATGCAACGATTGACATGGCCAATGCATTTTTCTCAATCCCTCTGGCGGCAGAGTGCAGGCCACAATTTGCTTTCACTTGGAGGTGTGTCCAGTACACCTGAAACCGACTGCCCCAGGGGTGGAGACACAGCCCCACCATCTGCCATGGCCTGATCCAGGCTGCCCTGGAACAGGGTAAGGCACCAGAACACCTGCAATATATTGATGATATCGTTGTGTGGAGTGATACAGCAGGAGAAGTTTTTGAAAAAGGGAAGAAAATCATCCAAATACTTCTGGAAACTGGTCTTGCCATAAAACAAAGGAAGGTGAAGGGACCTGCACAGGAAATCCAGTTTCTAGGAATAAAATGGCAGGATGGGCGCCGTCATGTGCCTACAGAGGTGGTTGACAAAATTGCCAATATGTGTCCACCAGTTAATAAGAAAGAAACACAAGCTTTCCTGGGCCTTGTAGGATTCTGGAGAATGCACATTCCAGGCTATAGTCAACTTGTGGGCCCCCTCTATCAAGTGACCCGGAAGAAGAAGGACTTCAAGTGGGGCCCTGAGCAGAAACAGGCCTTTGAGCAAATCAAACAGGAAACAGCTCGTGCTCTTGGGCCTGTTCGGACAGGACCAGATGTGCAAAATATACTCTACACTGCAGCTGGGGAGCAGGGCCTCACCTGGAGCCTCTGGCAGAGGACCGCATGAGAAACCCAAGGTCGGCCATTAGGATTCTGGAGCAGGAGTTATCGAGGATCAGAAGCCCACTATACTCCAAGTGAAAAAGAAATACTAGCGGCTTATGAGGGTGTTCGAGTGGCCTCAGAAGTTGTTGGGACAGAAGCATGTCTCCTCTTGGCTCCACGATTGCCTGTCCTACACTGGATGTTCAAAGGAAACATTCCCTCCACGCATCATGCAACCAGTGCTACATGGAGTAAGTGGGTGGCCTTAATTACACAACGAGCCCGAATGGGAAAACCCAACTTCCCAGGAATCCTAGAAGAGATTTTGAATTGGTCAGAAGCCAGAGATTTTGGAGCACTGTCTGAGAAGGTGACTCGTGCCCAAGAAGCACCACCATATAACGAGTTACCAGAAAATGAAAGAAAATATGCTTTATTTACTGATGGATCCTGTTGAGTGACAGGAAACCATCGGAGGTGGAAAGCTGCTGTGTGGAATGCCACACGACAAGTCATTGAGATTGCTGAAGGGGAAGGTGATTCAAGCCAGTTTGCAGAGGTGAAAGCCATCCAACTAGCCCTAGAGATTGCTGAGAGAGAAAAGTGGCCCATACTCTATCTCTATACTGACTCCTGGATGGTGGCTAATGCCCTATGGGGATGGCGGCAGCAGTGGAAGAAAACCAACTGGCAGCGCAGGGGGAAACCCATCTGGGCTGCTGCATTGTGGCAGGACATTCCTGCACGGATAGAGAACATGACTGTGAAAGTACGCCATGTAGATGCCCATGTGCCCAGAAGTCGTGCCACTGAGGAGCATCAAAACAATGAACGGGTAGGTAAGGCCACCAAAATTGGAATAGCTCAGGTGGACCTAGATTGGGAGAGAAAGGGTGAGCTATTTATAGCCCAATGGGCCCACGAAACATCAGGGCATCTTGGAAGGGATGCAACATACAGATGGGCTCGTGATCGAGGGGTGGATCTGACCATGGAGGCCATCACAGAGGTTATTCATCAGTGTGAAACATGCGCTGCCATCAAGCGAGCCACACGAGTGAAGCCTCTTTGGAATGGAGGGAGGTGGCTGGGGTTCCAGTATGGTGAAGCCTGGCAAATTGATTACATTGGGCCATTGCCACAAACACACCAAGGCAAGAGTTACATCCTCACCATGGTGGGGGCCACAACTGGCTGGCTGGAAACGTACCCAGTAAACCACGCCATGGCTTGGAACACAATTTCAGGTCTTGAAAGACACATTTTGTGGCGACATGGAACCCCAGATAGAATTGAGTCAGACAATGGGACTCATTTTCTAAATAATCTTATTAAAGCCTGGGCAAAGAGGCATGGCATTAAGTGGATATATCATATTCCTTATCACCCACAGGCCTCTGGGAAGATTGAAAGATATAATGGACTGTTAAAAACTATGCTACGGGCACTAGGTAAAGGGACATGGAAGCATTGGGATGTGAACTTGGCAGAAGCCACTTGGCTAGTCAATACTAGAGGATCTGTTAACCGCCCTGGTCTCGCCCAAACTAAACCCTTAGACACTGTGGAGGGAGACAAGGTTCCTGCACTACACATAGGAAAGTGGCTGGGGAAGTCAGTGTGGGTTGCGTCCCCCATGGGGAAGGGCAAACCCATTCGTGGGATTGTCTTTGCCCAAGGACCTGGGTGCACTTGGTGGGTAATGCAGGAGGATGGGGAGACCCAGTGTGTGCCCAAAGGTGATTTAACCTTGGCGTAAGAATAACGTGCGTTGGAAGTTGTATGTTGCAGGATGTAAGTAGCAGAAGGGACATGAGCTGACGAAGAACGAATTTCAGCAAGGAGCAAGAAAAAGGCCACAATGAACAGTGATGGTGCCAGTCCTCGACAATCCAGTTTACTATTCCTCCTGCCCTGACCCCACATTCTGCTGGAAATGGAGACCACGTGGAAAGATGCGAAAGGACAGGAGATAGTTAATGTTATGGGGATGGTTTAAGGATGTAGCTTAAATTACATGTGTGAGTAGGATTTCTGAGCATGATGCAAATGGTATGGAATAAGGGGTGGAAATTGTATTGGGTCTGACTGGGGTAAAGCTCACAGCCCTTGCAGTGCTGTGCTTTGCTTTGGTAGCTGGCGTTGATAACAGAGCAGTGTTTTGGCTACTGCCAAGCTGTGCTGTCCCTATGACATTCCTTCCCCCACTGAAGGGGATGGGGGAGGGGCAAGATCGTGGGTGGGGACACCAGCAGTCCAGCTGAGCCCAGTCACCCAGAGGGATATTCCATACCATATGACATCAGCTCAGATATCTAAGGGAAGGAAGGGATGAGGAGGAGGAGGCACTCAGGGCTGGTCCATGTTTGCCTCCTGGAACAACCATCACGCGTGCTGAATCCCTGCTTCCCAGAAAGTGTCCGGACATCGCTACTGATGGGAAGTAGAGATTGATTGTTTTCCCCTCTGCACTTGAACAGGCAACCCTCAGCTTGCTTGTTCTATTTTCTCCCCGATGTAATAAAACTGCCTCTTCTTACCCTGATAGTAATTTTCAATATTATTCTCTTTTCTCTCCCAGTGGGAGAGGGAGTGAAAGAGTGACTGAGTGGGAAACTGGCACCTGGCCAGGATCAACCCACGATACACTGGCTTAGGCCCACAATTCCCAGAATGCCAAAAAGCAGGGATGTCAAACACACTCACAGGGCCTCCATGGGGACATCCCAGGAGTCCCCAGGCTGCCAAAGAGCCAGCATGTCACAGTTACCCAAACAGGCCCCATGGGCACATCCCTGCCTTACCCTGTCTTCCAAAGAGCAGGGATGTCACAGACACTCACAGGGGCTCCATCGGGACTTCCCTGCTGTCACCAGCCTGCCAAAGAGCTGCAATGTCACAGACACTCACATGGGCCCCATGCACACATCCCATGTGTCCACATGCTGCCAAAGAGCCGGCATGTCACAGACACTCACAAAGGCTCAGTGGCAGCATCCCCGGCATCCCCAGGCTCCCAAAGATCTGGCATGTCACAGACACTCAAAGAGGCTCCATGGGGACATCCCAGGAGTCCCCAGTCACCAAAAGAGCCGCCATGTCACAAACATTCACAGCTGCTCAAGAGTGACATCCCAGGAGTGTCCAGGCTGCCAAAGAGCCAGGATGTCACACACACTCACAGCAGCACCATGGAGACATCCAAGCTGTTCTCAGCCTCTCAAAGAGCTGCCATGTCACACACACTCACAGGGGCTCCATGCTGAAATCCCAGGAGGCCCCAAGCTTCCAAAAACCTGCCATGCCACAGAAACTCACACGGGCTCCAGAGCCACATCCCATGTGATCCCTGGCTGCCAAAGAGATGAGACGTCACAGACTTTTACAGGGCTTCCATGGCCATACCCCAGCTGTACTGGTTTTTAGTTCACCTATTCGACTTTTGGGCCAAATGCTAAAACACTTGCTATAAATTACCTGACGTTTGCAGGGAGCTGAGGATTAGGAGTAGGTAAAGCAGGCTCAAACTTTTTATAAATATAACGAAATTTAATACTATACCTAAGACAAAGGGAAAGAAAAGACCAAGCAATATCTGAACCAACTCCTCAGACCATCCCTCCTTCCCCCACCTCTCCATTTTTTCTCCCTGACAACACACAAAAGACAACACTTCTACCTCCAGTCAGTTCACCACGTTTCAAATAGCTCTTGTTCCAGTTCATTTAGGGAGAGAAGTCTCTTTTGTTTATACCATGGATTTTCTGTAAGAAAAATACAGGTTTTTATGGGTCTGCAGCCTCACCATCAACCGCCACCTGGAAGAAAGGTCTGCTGGTGGTGGATGTCCCCCACTCCAGTAGCCTTCCCACAGCCACTATGGTGGGTCATGAACACTCCATGGGGTACCTTTTTAAGGATGCACAGTTCAATTGCAACAACAAAGAAAATCCCTTCTTCTGTGTCTAGCAACACAGGTTCTCCTGACCACACAGGTTCTCTGGCTGGACTGCATGGAGTCCAGCGCGGCCCTGGCCCGGAGCAGGGCCTGGCCCTGTCTGGTGTAGCTGACCTGTCGGCTGAACTGCATCTGCCGAGAATTCCACCCGGTTCCTCCCCCATGCCCAGCTGCAGCTGCACGGCCGCCCTAAACCTCCCTTCCACCCCCTCCCTCCTTTGGAAGGAGGCGGGGGGACAGGGCCTTACCCGGGAGAGAAGCAGGGAGATGCTCCTCTCTACAAAGCACCAGGCCAAAAGAGGAAGAGGCTCCAAGGGTCTTTGCTGATATATGGCTTTTCCTTGAAGGCGGATCAACTTTTTAATTGGTTTAGTTATGTATTAATCCATAAAACTACCTGGTTATTGGCTCTCTCTCTTTCAGGAAGGAAGTTGTATCACTTGCTGCAGCATAGGTCACTTCCTAGATTTCGACCCCTCCTGACAAACCCAGGAGACATCCCAGCTCTTGGGGAGCCTGGGGAATCCTGGGATGCCCCCATGGAGCCCCTGTGAGTGTCTGTGACATCCTGGCTATTTTGTATCCTAAGGACACCTGGGAATCCCCATGGAGCCCTTGTGACTGTCTCTGAAGTCCTGGGTCTTTGGATGCCTGGGAAAACCTGGGCTGTCCCCATAGAGCCCCTGTGACTGTCTGTGACATCCTGGCTCTTTGGAACCCTGGGGACATTTGAGATGTCACTGCGGAGCCCCTGTGAGTCTCTGTGACATCCTGCCTCTTTGGCAGCCTGGGGACTCCTGGGATGTCAACCTGGAATACCTTTGAGTGTCTGGGATGTCATTGGTCATTGGTACCCTGGGGACTGCTGGGAATTCCCAATGGAGCCCCTGTGAGTCTCTGTGACATCCCAGCACTTGGGCGCTCTGGGAATTCCGTGGATGTCCCCATGGAAATCGTGTGAGTTTCTGAGACATCGTGGCTCTTTGGCATTCTGGGAACTCTGGGGATGTGAGCCTCGAATCCCTTTGAGTGTCTTTTTCATCTTGTCTCCTTGGCAGTCTGGGGACCCCTGGGATGTTTCCATGGAGCCCTTGTGAGTATCTGTGACATCCCTGCTTTCTGGAAGGCTAGAAATACTTGGAATGTCACCTTGGAAGTCCTGTGACTGTCTGTGACATCCTGGCTCTTTGGAAGACTGGGGAATCCTGGGATTTCCCCATGGAGCCCCTGTGAGTCTTTGTGACTTTTCAGCTCTTCGGGAGACTGGGGACTCCCAGGATGTCTCCATGAAGCCCTTGTGACTGTCTCTGGCATCCCAGATCTTTGGATGCCTGGGGACACCTGGAGTGTCCCCATGGAGCACCTGTGAGTGTCTGGTACATCCTGGACCTTTCGAACTCTTGGGACACTTGGGATGTCACCCTGGAGCCTCTAAGCGTGTCTGTGACATCCTGGCTATTTGGCAGTCTGGGGAATCCTGGGATGTCCCCATGGAGCCCCTGTGAGTCTCTGTGACATCCCTGCTCTTTGGTCATCAGGGGACCCCTGGGATTTCCCTATGGAGCCCTACTGATTGTCTGTGACATGTCATTTCTTTGGCAGCCTGGGGAGTCCTGGTTATCCCCATGGATCCCCTGTGAGACTCTGAGACATCCCAGATCTTTGGAATCCTTGGGACACCTGGGATTTCCCCATGGAGCCTTGGTGAGTTTCTGTGGCATCCTGGATCATTCGAACTCTGGGGACTCCTGGGGAGTCACCCTGGATCCTCGGTGAGTTTCTGCAACATCCCGGGTCCTTGGCGCCAGTGGTTTCCTGGGATGTCCCCATACAGCCCCTGTGAGTGTCTGGGACATCCCAGCTCTTTCGCAGCCTGGGGACCCCTGGGATGTCCCCATTGGTCCCATGTGAGTGTCTGTGACATGTCTGCTTTTAACCCCTCTGGGGAGACTTGGGATGTCCCCATGGAGCCCCTGTGAGTGTCTGGGACATGCCGGCTCTTTGGCAGCCTGGGGACTCCTTGGATGTCACCCTGGAACCCCAGTCAATGTGTAGTGGTTTTAATTGGCCTATTGGAGTTTTTTGGTTAACTCCAGCATACTTATCAAAATTACATGGTTTTTGTTTTGAGATAAGGATTACTAGTAGGCAAGGCAGTTTTACACTTTATAGAATATAAAAATATATGATTGACAGGCTTAAATAAGGAGTGATATTAATCAGGATTCAGAACAAATCTTTTGGAACACCTTTTTGCCCCCTCCTCCCCACCTCTTCATTTATTTTCACTGACCATACAAATGCAACATTTCCACTTGTAGTTAAATTACCACCTCTGGAAACAGTTCTTTTCTCAGTTCATGTCGGGAGAGAAATTTTCTCTTCCTCTATCATGTTGGTTTTCCA
This sequence comes from Eopsaltria australis, assembly GCA_034509425.1. NCBI lineage: Eukaryota > Metazoa > Chordata > Aves > Passeriformes > Petroicidae > Eopsaltria > Eopsaltria australis. The sequence goes on from JAVTVJ010000571.1 coordinate 14,431, forward strand.
TAGGAAACACCGTTCCTATGGTTGTTAGCTTGACTGCAAGTATCCGTCTGGAGGAAAAGATTTGCTTGCTCTGGAAAAAGCCTTCCCACTTCAGGAGCTTTCTCAGGGCTACCACAAATGGACATATGATGGCCGCTGAGGTACTTTCTTGAAGATGAACATTTCTATTACAGCGGCAACCAAATCCCCTTTCCTCATTCTTGGCAACAAAAGTCTTCTCTTATTCCTGGGGCAAGGAATCTTATCCAAGAGTCTTAGTCCACTGTTTATACCTAGAACATTACATGCCCCTTTTTTCACCCTTTTAGGCCATTGTTTATATATTTCAGGGCATATTATAGCCAAATTGATCAACAAGTTTTTACAAGAGTATTTTCAGCCTTAAGGCACTCCTCATGTCTTCTTTTTTTAAACAGAAGCTTTGCTACATGCATTAACTTGGAGTCATGATGTTGTACCTGTTGTAATTGTCTTCATTCCTTTTCTTTCTGTGTGTGCAGAAAACGGATGTTTCCATGTCTCATCCTGCTATTGAAAGCAAACAGTTAATTAGTCTTGTGCCGAGCCGCGCTGCGGAACCGACTGGCGGAACAGCGTCCAAGCTTCACGGGACCGGTCCCAAGCCCTCTTCCCACCATGCCACACCGTGCCGCGGGGAAACCGGCCCAGCCCGGGCTAGGCAGGGTGGAGTCAGTAAGGCTCCTTGGCTGGGCACAGCAGAATGAAGCCTCTTTCGGCTCAGGCAGAGCCGAGTGCAGCCAATTTGGTTCCCACTCACATAGAAGTGCCGTGAGGGACTCAAATGCCGGCCCAGGGTCTCCTGGGCACCTGTGAATGTTTGTGACATGCCGGCTCTTTGGGTGACTGGGGGCGCCTGGGATGCTGCCATTGAGCCTTTTTGAATATCTGTGCCTTGCCAGATCTTTGGAAGCCTGGGACACGTGGGATGCTTCATGGAGACCGTGTGAGTGTCTGTGACATGCCGGCTCTTTGGCACCATGTGAATTCATGGGATGTCTCCACGGAGCTGCTGGCATTGTCTGTGACATCCTGGCTTTTTGGCACTCTGGGGACTCCTGGGATGCCACTCTGGAGCCCCTGTGAATGTCTGTGACATCGCAGCCCTTCAGGAGCCTGGGGATACCTGGGATGTCTGCATGGATCCCCTGTGAGTGTCTGTGACATTTCAAATCTTTGGCAGCTTTGGGAATCATGGCATTTCTCTGTGGAGCCCCTGTGAGTGTATGTGATATCCCTGCTGTTTAGCACTCTGGGGATTCCCAGGAAGTACCCATGGGACCCGTGTGAGTGTCTGTGACATCCTCGCTCTTTGGCAGCCTTGGGTCTCCGGGGAAGTCCCCATGGAACCCTTGTGAGTGTCTGTGACATCCCAAGTCCTCGGCAACCCGGCGTCTCCTGGGATGTCCCCATTGAGCACCTGTGAATGTCTGTGACATCCCAGCTCTTTTGCAGCCTGGGGACACCTGCAAAGTCTTGATGGAGCCTCTGTGAGTGTCTGTGACATCCTGGCTCTTTGGCATCCTGGGGACTTCAGGGAAGTCACCCTGGAGGCTCTGTGTCTATGACATCCCCGATCCTTGGCAGCCTGGGGATTCCTGGGATGTCCCCATGGAAGCTCCTGTGAGTGTCTTTGACATCCTGGCTCTTTGGCAGCCTGGGGACTACTGGCATGTCACATGGAGCCCCTGTGAATGTCTGTGATGTTGTTGCATTTTGCCCCATCCTGTGAAAGAATCTCGAGATCTTTTTAGCAAGGAGGTAAGATACAGGGGATCTTTATTTTGAAGGTGTTCTGGAGCAGTTATGGAAAGGTCTCCATATAAGCCCGCCCCCTCCAAAGGTCAGGACATATTCAGAGGTTTTAGGAAATTAGCATAATTGATTAAAAGCACCAATAAGGAGAACAAATTGTTATTCAATTCCCCCACAGGTCCAGCCCCTTCTTTGGAGCCCCCCTCTTTGCACTGGCTCTATTTGTTTATGAAAATGGGCCTCACAGTTGTTTTTGGCCTTGGTTCCCAGGAAGAACCAAGATAGGACAGGGCCTTGTACCCCCTATGGCTTGGAGCTCTGGAATTTGTTTTGTGTTTCTGCTTAGGGAAAGGCCATGGAAAAGCCCTGGGAAAACTAGCTATTAATACAACAGGCTACAGAGCTACAAATATATGTGCAAAGAGTACAGAGAACATAGAAAAGAAAAAAGGCAGAAACCAAACGGCATCAATATCATGGATCGTCGGAACCCTGGGGACTCCTGGGATGACACTCAAAAGCCCCCGTGAATGTCTCTGACTTGCCAGCTCTTTGTGAGCCTGGGGACTCCAGGGATGTCCCCATGGAAGCCCCTCTGAGTGTCTGTGATGTCCCTGCTGTTTGGTACTCTGTGGATTCCCGGGATGTCCCCATGGAACCCGTGTGGGTGTCTGTGGCATCCTGGCTCTTTGGCAGCCTGGGGACTCCTGGGAAGTCCCCATGGAACCTTTGTGAGTGTCTGTGACATCCCAGTTCCTTGGCAGCCCAGGGTCTCCTGGGATGTCCCCATTGAGCGGCTGTGAATGTTTGTGACATGCCGGCTCTTTGGGTGTCTGGGGACTCCTGGGATGTCCCCATGGAGCCTCTTTGAGTGTCTGTGACTTGCCAGTTGTTTGGAAGTCTGGGGACACCTGGGATGCTTCATGGAGACCCTGTGAGTGTCTCTGACATCCCGGCTCTTTGGCAGCTTTGGGAATCCTAGAGCCCCTGAGAGGTTCTGTGACATCCCTGCTTTCTGGAAGGCTTGAGGCACTTGCAATGTCACCCTGGAAGTCCTGTGACTTTCTGTGACATCCCAGCTCTTTGGAAGACTGGGGAATCCTGGGAAGTCACTCTTGAGCCCCTGTGGGTATCTGTGACATCCCAGCCCTTTGGCACCAGGAAACTCCTGGGACGTACCCATGGAAGCCCTGTGACTGTCTGTGACATCCCAGATCTTTGGAACCCTGGGGACCCTTGAGATGCCACTGCGGTGCCAGGATGCCACAGACAGTCACAGTGCATCCGTGCTGACATCCCAAGTGTCTCTGGGATTCCAGAAAGCAGGGATGTTACAGAAACTAACAGGGGCTCCATGGAGACAGTCCAGGAGTCGCCATGCTGCGAAAGAGAGGGGATGTCACAATCAATCACAGGGGTTCCAGAAGGACATCCCAAGAGTCCCCAAGGTTCCAAAGAGCTGGAATGTCACAGACACTAACAGGGGCTCCATGGAGACATCCCAAGAGTCCCCAGGCTGCCAAAGAGCCGGGATGTCACAGACAGTCACAGGGGCTTCATGGGGACATTCCAGGAATCCAAAGGCTGCCAGAAGTCCGGGATGTCACAGACACTCTCAGGATCTCCACAGTGACACCCCAGGTGTCCCTTGGCTTCCAAAGAGCTGGGATGTCACAGATACACACAGGGGCTCCATGGGGACATGCCAGGAATCCCCAATTTCAAAAAGGCTGGGATGTCACAGATACTCACAGGGGCTCCATTGGGACATGCCAGGAAGCCCCAGTTTCAAAAAGGCTGGGATGTCACTGACACTAACAGGGGCTCAGGAGTGACACCCCAGGTGTCCCCAGGCGTCGAAAGACCCAGGATGTCACAGACAGTCACAAGGGCTCCATGGGGATTCCCAGGTGTCCTTAGGATACAAAATAGCCAGGATGTCACAGACACTCACAGAGGCTCCATGGGGGCATCCCAGGATTCCCCAGGCTCCCCAAGAGCTGAGATGTCTCCTGGGTGTCCTGGGTTAGGCCAGAGGGGTCAAAATCTAGGAAGTGATCTGTGCTGCAGGAATGCAGGAAGGAATACGACTTCCTTCCTGCGAGAGAGAGAGAGCCAACAATCAGGTAGTTTTAAGGATTGATAGGTAGGTAAACCAATTAAAATGTTGATCCGCCTTCGAGGAAAAAACCATATATAAGCAGAGACTCTCTGACGCTCTTCCTCTTTGGACCTGCTGCTGCTGTGTGGAGAGGAGCAGCTCCTGCTTCTCTCACTGGTAAGGCCCCCCCCCCACCTCCTTCCGAAGGAGGGATGGGGGGGGGAAGGGAGGTTTTACGGCAGCCGTGCCGCTGCAGCCGGGCAGGCATGGGGGAGGAACAGCTGGAATCTTCAGCAGATACAGCTCAGCCGGTGTGCCAGCTACACGAGAGGGAGAGCCAGGCCCCTGCTCCGGGCCAGGCAAAGACCAGGCCGGACTCCATCCAGCTCGGGCCAGGCCCTGCCCTGTCACCCTGGGCCCAGATGGCCCCACCAGGCTGAGCCAGCTTGGCAGAGCCAAGCAGAGAGACTCTTGAGAGCGTCTAGCATCCAGCTCAGACCTGTTCAAGCAGCCCGGCAAAGAGCACGGGATCCTCACACTGCCAGAGAGAGAGAGAGACAGAGATTAACTCTCTCCATGCCTGGACTAAACTCACAGACACCCATCCTTCCTCGCAAAGAGAGGAACGAGTGAAAACACCTACATAGTGCAGCGCAGAGACTTTACAGTCAGTGAGGAAAGCAGAACTGATACTCACAAGGAAGTGCATGGGAAGTTGCTTCAAAAGTGAAACTGAAAACTCTTTTAGAAAACCATGGCTGGGGACTGAGCTAATAAATTCTCTGTAATATATATAGTCCAAAGGAAGATGTGAGGTTCTTATTGCAGCCAATGAACTGAAATACCTAAGTACAGACAAGTAAGTGTTGAAAAAGTACAGCCTGATGAGAAACTAGAACCAAGAGAGAGGAGAAGCTGTGACCCAGAGCCCTGGTCCCAGGGGGGAATGCTAGAGAACCTGAGTTGTCAAGAGAACCTGTGTTGTTAAGCACAGAAGAAGGGATTTTCTTTGTTGCTGCAATTGAACTGGGCATCCTTAAAACAGGTACCCTGTAGACTGTTCACAACCCACCCAAGTGGCTGTGGGAAGGCTACTAGTGTGGGAGAGATCCACCATTAAGCTGGACTTTGCTCCGGGCGGCGGTTAATGGTGAGGCAGAAGACCCATAAAAACTGTATTTTTCTTACAGAAGATCCATGGTGTAAGCAAAGGAAACTTCTCTCCCTAAATGAACTGGAACAAGAGCTGTTTCTGAGGTGGTAAACTGACTGGAGGTCAAAGTGTTGTCTTTTGTGTGTTGTCAAGGAGAATGAAATGGAGAGGTGGGGAAAGAGGAGTGGTCTGGGGAGTTTGTTCTGGTTTTTCTTAGGTTTGTTTTTTTTTCTTTTTCCCTTTGTCTTAGATATATTAATAAAACTTCTTTGTACTTTATAAAGTTTGAGCCTGCTTTGCCTACTCCTAATCCTTATCTCACAACAAGCAATCAAGTAAATTTAAGTAAGTGTGCTGGCATTTAGCCACAAACCTGAATAGGCGAACTGAAACCACTACACCTGTCCACTGGGACCGCGCGCAGCTCGCCTGCTGGCACCGGAAAACGGAAAGGAGAGCGCGGCCGCCCGCCGTGCTCCAACAGTACCGGCCCAGCACTCCCTGCGCCTGCGCCCTCGACCGCTGGTGCTCCTGTGTCAACCCCTGGGTGCACTTTTAATAGGTCGTTTTTCTGCAAGTATCAAAGACTGTTCATATTGTCTCGTATACTTGCTGCTGACTTTACTGGTGGGATTTGTGTTAACAAGAAGAAATCTGGGGAATCTAGGTTGCTGCCAGACTTGCACTTATTCAGTGCAAAAAGAAAAAGGGGGAGAGGGGGAGGACAGAGAAAGTGAGAATGCTGGAATGACTGCTCACAAGCGTCCAGCCCACAACAACAATTCAGCAAAAACAAAGGATGGAAAACGTGGCAGAACTGATCCAGAGAGGACACAGCAGAGTTGTACACCTAACAGGCTGGGGCCAAAGCGGGGCCGGGGCCGAGGCCGAGCAGAATAAGGAAGTTTAGGCAAAATGTAAACTGATTAATAAGCTAGAAGAAACATTTGAATAAATAACATGTGCAAACTTGCAGACAATATATTAGGAAATGTTTAAGTCAGATTTTCCTTGAAGGACTCTTGAAAGTTAAAGTTAAGTGGTGTATCTTTTATCAAGAATTATAATGTAAAAGTGAGACAAGGAGATTACTTGTTGGAGCAAAACTGGGCAGTTTGTTTCTTATGGTGACAGTATTGGAATAAGATTTCAAATATTTCTGTCTTGATTTTTTCATTCTGCAAAATCCTGCATGTTTTAGAGTGGTAACTGAGTAGCAGGATTTGTCAGGAAATGTATACCTTTGTATTTGTTAATTAATGATGGGAATTGTCTTGCTAGATAGAAATGAATAACTGGAATTGTAATCTGTTCTTACTGTTTTTCCTGTTTTACTTTGTTTCAATGAGTGTTTGAGTTTTATACCTACAGCTGAACTTGGAAGTACAGTGATCTCGGAGAAGATAGAGCAAAGAAAAGATGGATCTGTGTGCTTGCAGCTTGCAACACTGTTTTCAAACATATCCCAAGTGATCACCTCTGATGTATTAATAGTTATAAATATGTTGTTAAAGTTTAAATGCTATTAGGTTTATTAAGTTCTGTTACAGTTAAGTATTACAACTAGGTTCTATAAAAGTTAACTACAACTATGCATAGCTATGTGTGTTATAGCAAGGATTAGGTTCTGTTAAGATTACGTACATAAACTCATGCATATGCAATCTTTTAATTATCATGTTCATGGTACCATGGTATTTTTAGTCAAAAGTAGTTGACAACGTCTGTTATTTTACGGTCTGCACAACCTGTGTTATGTTTATGTAACTGTCTCTATTATTTGCTCAGATTTAAGTAACCTTCTTAGTTGCTGTTTCCAACAGTTTTCTCATAAGATCTGTGTTAGGGAAATCCCTCCAGTTGGAGTCCTGGCCCTGGCCAAGCCTCGACTCTCCCTGGTTGGACATCTACCAGCAGACCCAGGTGTTTCTGCATCCAAATCATACTTAAGTAGGGTTTGACTTAATAATTGGAATTTATATCAGCTGGATCCTTTTGGGGTGGACTTGGAGACCCTATCCGGAAGGGCTTTCCATGTCTTCACTGAAACAAGGCAGCTGTTGCAGACCCTGGATGTTAGTATAGTATTCCAGAATTCAGTAAGATATTACCCTGATCAACAGCCTTCAGAGACAAAGCAATTGAGGCTAATTTGCTGAACTATTGGGTAATGAAAAAATCACAAGATCACCTTAGAATGTTTAGCACATAGTATTAGAAGTATTCTTATGTTTAGTTATGTGTGTTTCTTACTGCGCTACCTATGACAAATGGCTGGTAATGCCATAAACAAACTCATACTGATTAAAAAACAGGGAGAATTGTAAAGTTGCAAGTATGTGTGTTAAATCATGAAAAAGATACAGATAGTAGTACACTTAAAAGTACACCTTTAAGAGACTGGTTAACAAGCTTAAGTTTTAAAGACTGGTTAGTGAAGTTTGTAAAAATGAAATTGATAGTTTTAGTAATTATTATAATCATAAGTGTATTATTGCCATGTGTAGTTAAGTGAATACAGTAGAAAAAAGTGTAAACCAGGCCTGGATTGCTCAAAGAAAAGAAGGGGGATATGTTGGGAAATGGCCATCTCTGGCTGCACAAACATAAAGTATAAGTGAGCAATCCAGGCCCCATAGACAAGAGTTAGGCCTCTGCTCAAGGTTATTCTCAAGACAGCTGTGGGAAAGGAAGACATGAAAGCTGAAAACAAGCTGCAGGTGTCCAAAGATTAACTTGGCAGAAGAAACTGTTATTGTAGCCTTCTGATAATAATGTAGTGCTCTAACTAGAGAAAGATCCCGTGTGAAACTTCTGTAAGTAAATAATATTTTGAGCACGCAAAGTAGTATAAGTATGTGCACTGTCTGACAATAAACGAGCTTGATTTATGATTCACATTGGATCTACGTCTTGCTTCTCTCGCCATCAACAAGATATTCCATACCATATGACATCAGCTCAGATATATAAGGGAAGGAAGAGAGGAGGAGGAGGAGGCACTCAGGGTTGGTCCATATTTGCCTCCTTGAACAACCGTCACGCGTGCTGAAGCCCTGCATCCCAGAAAGTCTCTGGACATTGCTATTGATGGGAAGTAGAGATTGATTGTTTTCCCCTCTGCTCTTGCACGCGCAACCCTCTGCTTGCTTGTTCTATTTTCTCCCCGATGTAATAAAACTGCTTTTCTTACCATGATAGTCTTGTTCAATATTATTCTCTTTTCTCTCCCAGTGGGAGAGGGAGTGAAAGAGTGACTGAGTGGGAAACTGGCACCTGGCCAGGATCAACCCACGATACCTAGGCTTAGGCACGGAATCCCCAGAATGCCAAAGAGCAGGGATGTCAAACACACTCACCGGGCCTCCATGAGGACATCCCAGGAGTCCCCAGGCTGCCAAAGAGCCAGCATGTCACAGTTACCCAAAGGGGCCCCATGGGCACATCCCTGCCTTATCCTGTCTTCCAAAGAGCCGGGATGTCACACACACTCACAGCTGCTCCATGGGGTCATCCCAGCAGTGCCCACGCTGCCAAAGAGCCGGCATGTCACACACACTCACAGGGGATCCATGCAGACATCCCAGGTACCCCCAGACTCCTGAAGAGCTGGGACGTCACAGACACTCACAGGGGCTCCAGAGTGGCATCCCAGGAGTCCCCAGAGTGCCAAAGAGCCACGATGTCATAGACAATGCCAGCAGCTCCATGGAGACATCCCATGAATCCACAGGCTCCCAAAGAGCCGGCATGTCACAGACACTCACAGGGGCTCCATCGGGACTTCCCCGCTCTCACCAGCCTGCCAAAGAGCTGCAATGTCACAGACACTCATATGGGCCCCATGCACACATCCCCTGTGTCCACATGCTGCCAAAGAGCCGGCATGTCACAGACACTCACAGGGGCTCCATCAAGCATCCCACGTGTCCCCAGGCTTCCAAACAACTCGCAAGTCACAGACACTCACAAAGGCTCAGTGGCCACATCCCAGGCATCTCCAGGCTCCCAAAGATCTGGCATGTCACAAACATTCAAAGCAGCTCAAGAGTGACATCCCTGGAGTGTCCGGGATGCCAAAGAGCCACGATGTCACAGACACTCACAGCAGCACCATGGAGACATCCAAGCTGTTCTCAGGCTCTCAAAGAGCTGCCATGTCACACACACTCACAGGGGCTCCATGAGGACATCCCAGGAGTCCCCAGGCTACCAAAGAGCCAGCATGTCACAGTTACCCAAAGGGTACCCATGCAGACATCCCCAGCTTACCATGTCTTCCAAAGAGCAGAGATGTCACAGACACTCACAGGTGCTCCATGGGGTCATCCCAGCAGTGCCCAGGCTGCCAAAGAGTCGGCATGTCACAGACACTCACAGGGGATCCTCACAGGGGTGTCCCAATGGTGTCACAATAGAGCCACTATTGTGTCACAATACAGGCAAAATCATGTCCACATAGAGCCACTATCATATCATAATAGAGCCACTCTAGTGTCACAGTACATCCACTATTGTGCCACAATACAGCCACGACTGTGTCACAATAGTGCCGTTAGTGTAACAATAGAGCCACTAGACTGTCATAAGAGAAACACTAGACTGTCACAACAGAGCCGCTAGTGTCATAATAGGGCCCCTGGTGTGTCACAATAGAGCACCTTTATGTCACAATAGAGCAACGTATGGGTCCCATTTGAGCGACTAGGGTCACAATAGAGCCGCTCTACTGTCATAATAGAAACACCAATTTGTCACAATTGAGCCGCTCGTGTCACAATAGAGCCCAGAGAGTGTCCCAATAGAGCCACTATAATATCACTCTCGAACCACTATAGTATCACAATAGAGTCACTAGTGTCACAACACTTCCACTAGAGTGTCCCAGCAGAGCCATTATTGTGTCACAATAGAGCCACTCTAGGCTCACAATACAGCCACTATAATGTCACAATAGCACCACTAGAGTGTCACAATAGTGCCACTGTAGTGTCACAGTACATCCACTCTAGTGTCACAATAAAGCCACTATTGTGTCACAATGAAACAACTCTAGTGCCACAGTAGAGCCACTACTGTGTCCTAATAGATCCGCTATTGTGTCACAATAGAGCCACTATAGGGTCACAATGGAGTCCCTCTATTGTCACAAGAGAGCAACGATAGTGTCACAATACAGCAGGTATAGCGTCAAAATAGAGACACTGCAGACACAATAGAGACACAACTGAGCCATTGTAATCTCACAAGAGAATCACCGTAATGTCACAAGAGAGCCACTAGTGTCACAATAGAGCTACTGCAGCTCCACAATGTAGCCACCATTCTGCCACAATAGAGGTGCTAGTGTCACAATACAGCCACCATGGTGTCACAATAGAGCCACAATGCTGTCACAATAGAGCCACTATTGTGTCACAATACAGGCCATATCATGTCCTCATAGAGCCACTATCGTGTCATAATAGAGCCACTCTAGTGTCACAGTCCATCCACTATTGTGTCACAATACAGCCACTATTGTGTCACAATAAAGCAACTCTAGTGTCACAATAGAGCCACTAGTGTAACAATTAGACTGCCATTATACTGCCACAATACAGCCACTATTGTGTCACAGTAGTGCCACTAGTGTAACAATAGAGCCACTAGACTGTCATAAGAGAAACACTGTTGTGTCACAACAGAGACGCTAGTGTCATAATAGGGCCCCTTGAGTGTCACAATAGAGCCACTATAATATCACTCTCGAACCACTATAGTATCACAATAGAGTCACTAGTGTCTGTGGTAGTTTGAAAGCAAATCAGTGAGAGGCTCAAAGTCAGAACTACAATTTAATAGGAAAAATGTAGTAATACAAAAAACACTGACAGAGTCAGAATACAACCTGACACCCTGTCGGTCAGGGTGTTGGTAGTAGTCCACTTAGAAGGTGGTTGCAGTCCTCTGGGAATGATAGATGTGGTTCTGTTGAAGCAGTGATCCTGTGAAAGGTGTAGTTCTCCTCTGAAGGTCCAGTGGTGTAGAAGGATCTGGTCTTCCTCTGGGAATCCCGTGGAAAAAAACTGCCTGTGGTGCTTCAAATCTCAGTTTATATGCAGATCGGGATACATTGGTTCCTCCCCCTGGGCGGGGCATCTCACAATGGGATGATGGGGCACTATCTGCAATGTTGGGGCTGAGTAAAGTGCTCCATCCGGCCCCAACGACTGGCCTATTAGTAAACCGTTCTGCGGCCATCAGGATCACTGCCCCGCCCGGCCCCAACATCCCACGAAGATGGTGATAGAATACATACCATTGTAACCTAAGACAGTATTCACCCCTTATTCTATCATCATTTATGTGATACCCAAACCAATACCCCCTATATATATATATACATACAATGAAACTTTACACACAGTTCTCACTTAATTTTAAGTTTCCTTGTAGTACACAATGGGTTTCCCCATCTTTCTGCATTACCCGCCAAGTGTAACCAGGTCCTTGAGCAAAAACAACCCCGCGGATGGGTTTGCCTTTGTCTGAGGTGGGACTCATCCAAACAGTCTTTCCTAAAATACCTCTCATGTGTACCACAGGGACTCTATCTCTGTCCAAGGGTTCAGACTGGGCAGGACCAGCTCGACTGATGGAGCCTCGTGTGCTGACCATCCAGGTGGCCTTTGCTAAGTTCATTTCCCAATTTTTTAAGGTCCCCCTGCCAAGTGCCTTCAGGGTGGTCTTAAGTAGTCCGTTGCACCGTTCAACTTTCCCGGCAGCTGGTGCAGGATAAGGGATATGATATATCCACTCAATGCCATGTTCTCTGGCCCAGCTGTTTATAAGGCCATTCTTGAAATGGGTCCCGTTGTCCGACTCAATTCTCTCAGGGCTGCCATGTCTCCATAAGACTTGCTTTTCCAGGCCTAAGATGGTGTTTCAGGTGGTAGCATGAGGCACAGCATAGGTCTCCAACCATCCAGTGGTTGCTTCCACCATGGTCAGCACGTAGCGCTTGCCTTGGCGGGTTTGGGGAAGGGTGATGTAGTCAATTGCCAGGCTTCCCCATACCTATACTTTGACCATCGTCCACCGTACCACAGAGGCTTCACCCGCTTGGCCTGCTTGATCATAGCACAGGTCTCGCAGCCATGGATGACCTGTGAGATGCTGTCCATGGTCAAGTCCACCCCTCGGTCACGAGCCCATCGGTACGTTGCATCTCGTCCCTGATGACCAGAGGCATCATGGGCCCAACGAGCTAGAAATAATTCTCCCTTGTGCTGCCAGTCCAGATCCACCTGTGATACTCTCAGTTTGGCAGCTCGGTCCACCTGCTCGTTGTTACGCTGCTCTTCATTGGCCCGACTCTTGGGTACGTGTGCATCCACATGTCGAACCTTCACAGTCAGCCTCTCTACACGGGTAGCGATGTCCTGCCAAATCGCAGCGGCCCAGATGGGTTTCCCTCTGCCTTGCCAGTTGGCCTTTCTCCAGCGATTCAACCAACCCCACAAAGCGTTAGCTACCATCCAGGAGTCAGTGTAGAGATAGAGCCGAGGCCACTTCTCTCGCTCAGCAATATCCAAAGCCAGCTGGACGGCTCTAAGCTCTGCGACCTGACTCGATCCACCTTCTCCCTCAGTAGCTTGTGCAACTCATCGTCTGGGGCTCCATACAGCAGCTTTCCACTTCTGGTTAGCGCCCACAATTCGGCAGGAACCATCAGTGAAGAGGGCATATCGTCTTTTGCTCTCCGGTAGCTCATTATATGGTGGGGCTTCCTCTGCACGTGTCACTTGCCCCTCCTCTTCTTCAGAAGATAATCCAAAAGTCTCACCTTCAGACCAGTTTGTTATAATTTCCAGAATCCCAGGGCGATTAGGTTTTCCTATCCAGGCTCGCTGTGTGATCGGTGCAATCCACTTGCTCCACGTGGCGTTGGTAGCATGGTGTGTGGAAGGCACCTTTCCCTTGAACACCCAACCCAGCACTGGTAGTCGGGGAGCCAGAAGCAGCTGTGCTTTTGTGCCAATTACTTCCGAGGCAGCTCGAACCCCTTCATAAGCCGCAAGAATCTCTTTCTCAGTTGGGGTATAGCTGGCCTCAGATCCCTTGTATCCCCGACTCCAGAACCCAAGTGGTCGTCCTTGAGCCTCTTCAGGTCCCTTCTGCCACAGGCTCCAGGATGGACCATTCTCCCTGGCCACAGTGTAGAGCTTATTTTTCACATCCTTCCCTGCTCTGACTGGCCCAAGGGCTACTGCGTGGGCAATCTCCTGCTTAATTTGTTCAAATGCTTTTTGTTGCTCAGGACCCCACTGGAAATCATTTCCTTTTCGTGTCACGAGGTAAAGAGGGGTTACAATTGTGCTGTATTCCAGGATATGCATTCTCCAAAACCCAACGGCTCTTAGAAAAGCCTGGGCTTCCTTCTTGTTCATAGATGGGGACATAGCAGTGATCTTGTTGACTACTTCTGTCGGGATCTGGCGACGTCCATCTTGCCACTTGACTCCTAAAAACTGGATTTCTTGAGCGGGTCCCTTAACCTTACTTCGCTTGATGGCAAAACCAGCTCTTAGGAGAATCTGGATGATCTTCTTTCCTTTCTCAAAGACTTCTTCTGCTGTGTTCCCCCATACGATAATGTCGTCGATGTACTGCAAATGTTCTGGAGCCTCACCCTTTTCTAGTGCAGCCTGGATCAGGCCATGGCAGATGGTGGGGCTGTGCTTCCACCCCTGGGGGAGTCTGTTCCAGGTGTATTGCACGCCCCTCCAGGTGAAAGCAAACTGAGGCCTGCACTCTGCTGCCAGAGGGATGGAGAAAAAGGCATTGGTAATATCAATGGTCACGTACCACTTTGCTGCCTTGGATTCCAGTTCATACTGAAGTTCCAACATGTCTGGCACAGCAGCACTCAGTGGTGGTGTGACCTCATTCAGGCCACGATAATCCACTGTCAGTCTCCATTCTCCACTGGACTTACGCACTGGCCATATGGGGCTGTTAAAGGGTGAATGAGCTTTGCTGACCACCCCTTGGCTCTCCAGTTTACGAATCATCTCGTGGATGGGAACCACAGAGTCTCTGTCTGTGCGGTACTGCCGTCGGTGCACTGTCGCCGTGGCGATTGGTACCTGCTGTTCTTCAACTTCTAGCAGTTTGTAAGAGTCTGGACGGAAATCCCTATCTGCCTCACGACCATCGACAGAAGCAGAGGCCGAAAACCCAGAGACCCTAAGAGGGGAAAAGGACTTTTGCACAATGAGGTCCAGCCAGATCTTGGTGGGATGCCTGCCAGGTGCCTGGGTGTGCTGCAGAGCTGTGCTGCTGAGCTGTGCTGCAGAGAACCGTGCCGCTCGGCTAACAGGGCGGAAAGGACTGCACAAGAACAATCTGTCCGGTACAGCTGCACCTGTACCCTAAAACAATGGGCCCTATTTCCCCACCTGCTGGCTACTTGCCCCTCATCTCTGGAGGGATTGCCTCATCTCTTGGTTACCTGCCCCTCGCTTTCGAAAAGACTATAGACTCTCAAAAAGTATCCCTACGAGATCTCCCTACGGACGAGACGAATCCATCGGATCCGGACAACGAGGACTTCGTCGTGCCGTGGTAGCTATGCCCCCCCTTTCCCCTCTCTTTCTTTCTTCTCTCTCTCTCTCCTCTATCGCATAAGCGTGTTGTTGGCACTCAATAAAGTGCTTTGGATTTTGATTGAAGCAAAAATACTTGGCCCTGTTTTCTTTTGCACTCTCAGATTCAAAGGAACGAACCATCACCACCCCTGCTCCTACGAGCGGATCGTGACATCAATTGGCGTCACGGACAGGATTCTGAGGCAGAAGGGGCTGCAAGGTTTTGTGTAATTTGTAACAGGGGAAGGACGTTTTGCTCCAGCCGCACCTAGCCCGACACTCCGAAAGGGTGAGCGGTCTAGAAAGCAAGGGGGGCATCTCGAATTTCCCGCAAACTGCACATGCCTGGGTGAAAAGCACCCCTATACTCTGTTGAGGGTTCTGTCTTCAGAATTTCACAAAAGAATCTCTTAGTGCAAAAGGAGGAGTGTTGTGTTTCTTTTTAAGGTGGGTGTGTAAGGAGTTAGTCTACTGGGTGTTAGGAGAGGCAACGGATTGTAACTAAACAGAGCCTCCAGTAGACTCAGTCTCTTCGCCACTTTAGGGAAGAGAAGGGGAACACAGCCCGGCTCTCGGGACTGTGGATGCAACTAAGTTTCACCTCCCTAAAGCGGTTTTCATTGTCCCTTCGAAAACATGACCTCAAACACTAAAACAAAACATACAGCTGCATTTTATGCTTTGTTAGCAAAACACAATGCCCGACCCTCTTCAGGAGGGGAGGAGTGGGCACAAAACAACTGGTTTAATTTAGAAAATGTGATTGATAGAATTTACTCTTTGCAGCGTGGGTCAAAATTCAAACTTGGCCGAGATAAAGCTGTAATTTGCTCTGTCCTAGGAGCATGCCTTACATCGGCTATAGATCACCGCTTTAAGCGGTGCAGTGAACAGGAAACAATAATAGACTCCCTCCAAAACCTAGTGGAAGTTTTGCAGAAACAATTAGAGGAAGAAAGGAGTTACATTCTCTTGTTACAAGATCTCTTGAGAGAAAAATGTCTTAAAAACTCAAGGAACACCGATCCACCACAAGACACAAAGAAAAAGGAATCACTTTACCCCCACAAAGAATTAAAGCAAGTAAAAAATTGTGGTCAAAACTGCTGTCCTCCTATGACACCTTTAATTAAAACACAATATGTCTCCCAAGTGTCACTCACCGGAGGAGACCAAATTCATTTAACTGAACAGGAGGCCAGTGGATACTGGAGACATGATGTTTTCTTAACAACAAGAGACAAACATAACACCTCGTCCCCAACTCAGCATGCAACTTTCCAAGCTGGGGGACTCAATCCTCTAGAAAGTGGAGACCCTTTAGCTATTGTTAGTACCCCTGATCAACTTCTAGGAAGCGTCCACAAAGCCGCTTGTCTGCAAATGATACATGAAAAGAAGTTGATTCCTGAATATGAATCCCCTGTGCAACTGCCTGTGAAACCTGAAATGAAGACCCCTTTAATTCGGGGTCCCCCAGAATCACTCAAACCCACAGCAATTTTCTTACAGAAAACCATAGCAGTTGTGGGTCCCGTAGAGAAACTGGAAAAATTCCTTGAAAACCCAACAGATCGAACCGGATCTACTGATCCTGGGAATGCCCCAAATTCTACACCTTCTCAGCTGTTGGGTTCACACTTGAATTCACCTGCCAGTGATCGCAAAGTTCATACATGTAGTGAGGTTGCAGAAGATCTGATTAATTACAATAGAAAATGTGGACCTGTAAAAACCCCACAAGAGAAATCAGAGAAAACACTGGCTAGCAGGGACATTGGGGTCCCTCATAGTGAAAACCCAGAAAATAGTGGACCCCCCTTGCTTTCTCAAAGTCTGGGCAGTGAGCGTAAGCAACCCCTCCCTCAGAGCCTGGGAAGTGAGCCAAAGCAACCTTTCCTTCAAAGTCCAGGCAAAGAGCCAAAACAACTTTGTCCTCAGAACCAGGTAAACTGGTTTTTGGGAATTTGGTGGAAGGATATCCCACCTGAAACCTTAACCTTTTTAGATCAGATTAAAATGCCTGAATCCAGGAAAGATCTCCAACATGCTTTAGGGTTATTGATGTTCTGGAGAAAACACATCCCTGATTTTTCCATAATTGCCAGACCTCTTTATAACTTGCTGAGAAAAGGGGTGAAATGGGAATGGGATGCTTCTCAAGAAGAAGCCTTACAATTGCTGATTTTTGAAGCAACAGCTCACCAAGCCCTAGGCCCTATTCACCCTACAGATCCTTTCCAAGTGGAATGGGGATTTGCTTCCTCAGGGCTGTCAGTTCACATCTGGCAGCGGGGCCCTGAGGGCCCAACAAGACCTGTTGGTTTTCACTCCCGTGGCTTCAGAGATGCCGAGAAAAGATACACTATCTGGGAAAAGGGGCTGTTTGTGGTTAGCTTAGCTCTGATAGAAGTGGAGAAAATTACACGACAGCAACCGATTGTTTTAAGAGGCCCTTTCAAAGTCATTAAAACTGTTTCTACTGGGACCCCCCCACCTGACGGGGTGGCTCAGAGAGCCTCAGTTAGAAAGTGGTATGCTCAAATTGAACACTATTGTAACACTTTCTCCATAACTGAAGGAGCTGTAAAAAACCTGGCAATACAAGAGAGCTTAAGTAGCAGCCAAGACAAACCTGCCTCAGCTATTAAGGTAGCCCCTCCTTTCTCCCCCGAGCAGTCAGCTAATTCTTGGTTCACTGACGCGTCTGCCAGACGTGAGGGAAAAACGTGGAGATATAAGGCTGTAGCCCTCCACACGTCCTCCGGTGAACAAATCATCACAGAGGGGGAAGGCAGTGCCCAAGTTGGTGAGCTGATAGCTGTTTGGAGTGTTCTCCAACGTGAAGTACAGAATATCTTTCTTGTTTGTGTCTCTACTTATTTCTATGCTGTGTTTCAGGAATGGACTGAGTGGCTTTCTTTTTGGCAGCAAAAGGCATGGACAGCCTCTGATGCCCTAGGGAAGGAGCATCGGACAAATACACGCTGGATAATTTCATCATTTTAACCTTTTCTGCCCCTTGGTGGCAGGCTCTGTTGTGTTTACTTCTCACAGGGGAACTCCGAGGGACATGAAGAATTTATAGATTTAAAATAAATGCCATAGCAAAGCCCATACTGAGTGCAGTAGCTACATATTATGGTATAAACACCCCCCTTGTGCTGGATGACAAGAATATTGCTTTTTCCCTCCCTTTATGGTAACACGAGGTGATGATTGCTGAACTTTTTGTTAAACTTAGCTGTTGTACAATTTTCCCATAAAATTATGTGTGGTAAAAACAATACAAGATACTGGGGGGGAGGGACTTGAAGTTGATGTTGTAATACCTATCACCCAACCATCGGTTATGCTAAGCCTGAAAATTTTTTGAAATTGGATCAAATATAATCAGGACCAGGTATGGTCTCTCAAACAAGTTAAATTGCTAATGCACAGAAATTCAACCAACTTGTTCATCTTTTAACACAAAGAGACATAACCGGTGTTGTGGGAACAGGATTGGGAATCTCGAATAGCATTGATTCAGAAGTATTAATGAATAAATTGGCTATCACAATTAGAGATTTAACCACTGCAGTTGTCATTAACCCACCAGTGGTTGTTATCAAACATATTAACTCAGTGAATGTTAACCGTATGTTAACCGTATGTAATGCTTCAGTGCATTCAATATTCCCTATCATTGCATTGGGGCTGAATTGGGGTGGAACTTTTCTTTATCCTTTTGAGCATAAGCAATGGACCTGTCAAATTGATAAAAAATGGCAAACTGTGGATTTAGAAACTTGTGTTGTCCGGGAACAACTAGGGTTCATTTGCGAAAGCAATGCAATCAGAGCTCAGGACATTTGCTTAGACACGGAGCAGAATATCTGTCATTTTGAAATTCATCTTAAAGAGAATCCTGAAACAGTGCTTGTGCATATAGGTAATGGATGTGTATGCTTGAGAACTGCTTGTGATCAAATAGTTGTAGAAAATTTGGTGATGGACACTAAAAATCATTCGAATTTTTGTGTTTGTAATTTTACTAAAATCATAGGATGTGATTTTTCTTATTTAGCCCCAGTTACTTCTTATCACCTTTTGCAATCCAATTACTCGCTGATACACCAAGTTGTGCCTACCCGCATTGGGATGAACCTTACCTTGGTAAAGCAATTGTTGCTTCATCAGGATTTAATCGAAATTTTGGAGAAGATCAAGAAGAACGGACAGAAAACCTTGGTAACTGTTCATCACAATGTAAACAAAATACATCGTGTTCTGGAAAGGTTTTAGTAGGTTTTGTCTTATCGGCAATTTTGTATATCCTGAACTGGAGAATGATGAAACGAGTAGCATACTTGACATCCATAATGAATATGCATAATCTGGTTGATGTTTCATCCTCTGTGGACACCCCTGACGTTATTGATGCAAGGCGAGCTAAGGTGTAATAAGAAATTGGATAAATACTTTACTGCTCATTGTAATTTAATCAATTATTAATGAAATTTTAAGGTATTTTTATTGTTTTGTGATTCAACCAATCAATGTAATTTTAAAGTATAATGATTTAAATAATTATTAATATGATTTTAAGCCATAATAAGAAATTAAATTGGTTTATTTGAATAATTATTAATGAAATTTTATTATAATAAGGCAATTGTTGCCCTGTTGAAATTTAAACAAAATTTTATGTGATTAAAATTACTTATTTTTTTTGCTTTCTTTTCCTTTTCTTTTCCCTTCTCTCTTTCTCTTTTGTCTCTGTTTTCCGGGGTATGCTACCGGCACGGACGAGTCCTGAAGACATCGTGACAACACTACAGACTCCAGAAGGCATCGTGACAACGCTACACGTTCCTGACGACGATCGTGAGCCACGGGGTGGTGTAAGAGTCTGGACGGAAATCCCTATCTGCCTCACGACCATCGACAGAAGCAGAGGCCGAAAACCCAGAGACCCTAAGAGGGGAAAAGGACTTTTGCACAATGAGGTCCAGCCAGATCTTGGTGGGATGCCTGCCAGGTGCCTGGGTGTGCTGTAGAGCTGTGCTGCAGAGCTGTGCTGCAGAGAACCGTGCCGCTCGGCTAACGGGGCAGAAAGGACTGCACAAGAACAATCTGTCTAGTACCGCTGTACCTGTACCCTAAAACAATGGGCCCTATTTCCCCACCTGCTGGCTACTTGCCCCTCATCTCTGGAGGGATTGCCTCATCTCTTGCTTACCTGCCCCCCTGCTTTTGAAAAGACTATAAAGAGACTCTCAAAAGGTACCCCTACGAGATCTCCCTACGGACGAGACGAATCCATCGGATCCGGACAACGAGGACTTCGTCGTGCCGTGGTAGCTATGCCCCCCTTTCCCCTCTCTTTCTTTCTTCTCTCTCTCTCTCCTCTATCGCATAAGCGTGTTGTTGGCACTCAATAAAGTGCTTTTTGATTTTGATTTAAGCAAAAATACTTGTCCCTGTTTTCTTTTGCACTCTGAGATTCAAAGTAACGAACCATCACGACCCCCGCTCCTACGAGCGGATCGTGACACAGTTCCACAGCAGAGGGGTCATCTGAGAGACCAGGCAAGGTATTTAGCTGTTGGATGTCTTCTGTTTCTACTGCGGCTACCCTGAAAGTTCAACGATGTCCTTTTGGGTCTTTGAAATACCCATTTCTAAGATAGTCTATGCCCAGGATGCATGGGGCCTCTGGGGCGGTCACGATGGGGTGTTTCTGCCACTCATTCCCAGTTAAACTCACTTCAGCTTCCAATACAGTCAGCTGCTGGGATCCTCCTGTCACCCCAGAAATAGATTCTGTTCCCATGTACCTTGATGGCATCAGGGTACATTGAGCGCTGGTGTCAACCAAAGCCGTGTATCTTTGTGGGTCAGATGTGCCAGGCCATCAGATCCACACAGTCCAATAGATCCGGTTGTCCCTTTCCTCTACCTGGCTAGAGGCAGGGCCCCTCTATTCCTGATCGTGATACACGTTGCTCTCTTCCTGTAAATATGTTCTTGAGGTCCCTTCAAGAGGATCAGTCATATCATCATTCCTATACTGTTCAGAGTTCTGTCCACAAGAGACCGGAGCGGCATTGACTCTAGGTGGGCTTCCTGTGGTAGCTGTTCCTCTTTTCAGTTCACATACATGGGCTGCTAAGGAAGAGGAGAGTTTTCTATCCCACTTCCTCATGTCTCCTCTATGCTCCTGAAGGAAAAACCAGAGGTTACCTCGTGGAGTGTATCTTCTTTCTCTGGCTGGGGGATGTTGGCTCTTAATAGCAGAGACCCTTGTTGGTTCTGGCGAGATGTGGTGAATTTCTTGCTTCAGCTCCTTTCTGAGTTTCTCTTCCAAGCTCCGGACGTGCTCAGCCAGATTTGTTTCCACTGATGAGACATGGGTGCGTAACGGGGCAGTGACAGTGTCCTCATAAATTCTCAGTTTGTTGACCAGTACTCCCACCTTGTCCGCTCCTTCCCTCCATTGCAGTGTTGCTAGGTAACAGGAGTATATCTCTGGTCCATGCTGTGCAAATCTCAACCACATCTGTGACGTGCATTGGACATCATCTGGGTTCTTAGGGAATCTCTCATCTTCTGAGAAAATGATCTCCAGCACGGCCAATTCTCTCAGGCATCGGATACCTTGTTCCATTGTGCTCCATTTTCCTTGGTGCACCTGGAGGTCTTCTTTACAAAGCTCTCTGTCCCTTACACTTGCCAGCAGTTGCCGCCAGAGGCTGAGAGTTTCTTGGGTTTTCCCCATCCCCTGGTCAATGACCACATCCTGGGTCAGGGATCCAAGTTGCCTGGTCTCACTTCCATCTAGCATGGTGTCATTGGCTGCAGCGTCCCAGATGCGAAGCAGCCAGGTCAGGATGGATTCATTTGTCTGGCGGGTGAACTCCCTCCATAGGTCACGCAGCTCACCCAGGGATAAAGAGCGAGTGATGATCTCTGGCTCTGTCTCTTCTGCTTGGTGCGAAGGTCCAGCCTCCTCCTCATCGGTCGCTGTGCGGGCTGATTTTGCTCCTGGTT
Source organism: Eopsaltria australis (assembly GCA_034509425.1). NCBI lineage: Eukaryota > Metazoa > Chordata > Aves > Passeriformes > Petroicidae > Eopsaltria > Eopsaltria australis. The sequence continues at coordinate 36,125 of JAVTVJ010000571.1, forward strand.
TTCTTTTTCTGAAGGGGGGCAACTGCTACTGGCTTAGGCTATTCTGGCTCGGTGATGGTTTTGTGTGAAGACGCTGTCGTTTCTTTCAGTTTCTTTTTCCTCCATGACAGTTTGTGTAGACATGGTGCCTGTTGCTTTGCTGCTTTTCTTCTCCTCCTCCTCGAGAAGATGCTGTAGCACACCAAGTATCGTTCTGTTCCTAAGCATGGTGTACACGGTGCAGGTGATAGAGAGAAAAGAAAACAGAACTGACAGTAAGATGATACCATATTTAACATCCAAAGGGAACTCAATACTTTCAAAAACTGTTGTGTCAGGTCTAAAAAAGCTGAAAGAAACCATTCTCTACTCTTTCCCCTAGGGGCTGGGTGCAATTGTTGAGGAGGCCCCAGATGTAGCTGCCCAGACTAGGACAAGCAAACAAATTTGAGTATATATTCCGAATGGTGTTCATTGCCTCAGAGGTTATCATGCAATAGACATAGTAAACTAATAAAGCAATTTTTATACGATACCCCAGCCTACACAGGAGCATTACTACGGGCAGGTAGTTCCCTGTCTGCGGAAATATATATAGAGCAAGGTACAGGACCCATGTAAGTGTATTGAGTATCACGGTGAATAGGTGGACTCTAGAACACAACATTGTAATTCTGGCTTTCCTCAGGGCCTGGCAACACACTGGGCGCCAAAAATGTGGTAGTTTGAAAGCAAATCAGTGAGAGACTGAAGGTCAGAACTACAATTTAATAGGAAAATTAAAGTAAATACAATAGTACAAAAACACTGACAGAGTCAGAATACAACCTGACACCCTGTCGGTCAGGGTGTTGGTAGCAGTCCAATGAGGTGGTGGCTGCAGTCCTCTGGAGTGATAGATGTGGTTCTGTTGAAGCAGCGATCCCTGTGGAAAGGTGTAGTTCTCCTCTGAAGGTCCAGTGGTGGTGTAGAAGGGTCTGATTTTCCTCTGAGAACGCAGTGGAAAAGCTGACTTTTTGTGGTGTTTCCAATTCCAGATTATATTCAGACAGGGATGCTTGGTTCCTCACCCTGGGTGGAGCATCTCACAATGGGATGATGAAGTTTATCAGTGGGACTCAGTGGCCCATTAACTGCAGCCATTAGGAATGAGCAAAGCAAAGTGCCCCACCTGGCTCCAGCAGCTGGCCCATGAGAAGACATGCCCTGGGGCCTTCAGGGATGAGCCAGGAACACTGCCCCATCCGGCCCCAACATCCCATGAAGATGGTGATAGAATCCATACCATTGTAACCTAAGACACACTGCTTGGCAGTAGCCAAAACCCTGCTCTGTTATCAACACCAGCTACCAATGCAAAGCACAGCACTGTAAGGGCTGTGAGCTTTACCCCAGTCAGACCCAATACAATCTCCACCCCTCATTCCATACCATTTGCGTCATGCTCGGATCCCATATAATCTATATATTCTCATTACTAGAACCCTTTCCTACTCACACATGCAATTTAAGCTACATCCTTATACCATCCCTATAGCATTAACTACTGTCTCCTGTCCTTTCACATCGTTCCAGGTGATCTCCATTCCAGCAGAATGTGGGGTCAGGACAGGAGGAATAGTAAACTTGATGGTTGAGCACTGACACCATCCCTGTTCATCATTGCCTTTTTCTTGCTCCTCAGTGATACGACTTCTGGGCACATGGGCATCTACATGACGCACTTTCAGAGTCTTGTGTTCTATCTGTGCAGCAATGTCCTGCCACAATGCAGCAGCCCAGATGGGTTTCCCCCTGCGCTGCCAGTTGGTTTTCTTCCACTGCTGCCGCCATCCCCATAGGGCATTAGCCACCATCCAGGAGTCAGTATAGAGATAGAGTATGGGCCACTTTTCTCTCTCAGCAATCTCTAGGGCTAGGTGGATGGCTTTCACCTCTGCAAACTGGCTTGATTCACCTTCCCCTTCAGCAATCTCAATGACTTGTCGTGTGGGATTCCACACAGCAGCTTTCCACCTCCGATGGTTTCCTGTCACTCGACAGGATCCATCAGTAAATAAAGCATATCATCTTCTTTCATTTTCTGGTAACTCGTTATATGGTGGTGCTTCTTGGGCATGAGTCACCTTCTCAGACAGTGCTCCAAAATCTCTGGCTTCTGACCAATTCAAAATCTCTTCTAGGATTCCTGGGAAGTTGGGTTTTCCCATTCGGGCTCGTTGTGCAATTAAGGCCACCCACTTACTCCATGTAGCACTGGTTGCATGATGCATGGAGGGAAGGTTTCCTTTGAACATCCAGTGTAGGACGGGCAATCGTGGTGCCAAGAGGAGACATGCTTCTGTCCCAACAACTTCTGAGGCCACTCGAACACCCTCGTAAGCTGCTAATATCTCTTTTTCAGTTGGAGTATAGTGGGCTTCTGATCCTCGATAACTCCTGCTCCAGAATCCTAATGGCCGACCTTGGGTTTCTCATGCGGTCCTCTGCCAGAGGCTCCAGGTGAGGCCCTGCTCCCCAGCTGCAGTGTAGAGTATATTTTGCACATCTGGTCCTGTCCGAACTGGCCCAAGAGCCACTGCACGAGCTATTTCCTGTTTGATCTGCTCAAAGGCCTGTTTCTGCTCAGGGCCCCACTTGAAGTCATTCTTCTGGGTCACTCGATAGAGGAGGCCCACAAGTTGACTATAGCCTGGAATGTGCATTCTCCAGAACCCTACAAGGCCCAGGAAAGCTTGTGTTTCTTTCTTATTAACTGGTGGACACATATTGGCAATTTTGTCAACCACCTCTGCAGGCACATGATGGTGCCCATCCTGCCATTTTATTCCTAGAAACTGGATTTCCTGTGCAGGTCCCTTCACCTTCCTTTGTTTTATGGCAAGACCAGCTTTCAGAAGAATTTGGATTATTTTCTTCCCTTTTTCAAAAACTTCTCCTGCTGTATCACTCCACACAACGATATCATCAATATATTGGAGGTGTTCTGGTGCCTTACCCTGTTCCAGGGCAGCCTGGATCAGGCCATGGCAGATGGTGGGGCTGTGTTTCCACCCCTGGAGCAGTCGGTTCCAGGTGTACTGGACACACCTCCAAGTGAAAGCAAATTGTGGCCTGCACTCTGCCGCCAGAGGGATTGAGAAAAATGCATTGGCCATGTCAATCGTTGCATGCCATTTGGCTGCTTTGGACTCTAGCTCATATTGGAAGTCCAACATATCTGGTACAGCAGCACTTAGAGTTGCTGTGACTTCATTCAGGCCTTGATAGTCCACTGTCAGCCACCATTCCCCATTTGACTTCCGCACTGGCCATATGGGGCTGTTGAAGGGTGAGCGGGTCCTGCTGATAACTCCTTGGCTCTCCAGTCGACGAATTAGTTCATGGATAGGAGTCCCGGAGTCCCGGTTGGTACGATACTGCCTCCGGTGCACTGTCCTGGTAGCAATCAGTACTTGTTGATCTTCCACCTGCAGCAATCCTACGATGAAGGGATCTTCTGAGAGGCCAGGCAGGGTGGATAACTGTTTGATCTTCTCTGTATTCACCGCAGCTACACCAAAGGCCCATCGATATCCCTTTGGATCCTTAAAATACCCTCTCCTGAGGTCGTCGATGCCAAGGATGCAAGGGGCCTCTGGGCCAGTCACAATGGGGTGCCTTTGCCATCTGTCCCCTGTTAAGATCACCTCAGCTTTTACTACTGACAACTCCTGGCATCCCCCTGTCACTCCAGAGATCCAGATGGCTTCTGCACTCTTGTGCCTCGATGGCATCAGTGTACACTGTGCACCGGTGTCCACTAAAGCTTTGTACTTCTGTGGATCTGATGTGCCAGGCCATCGAATCCACACCGTCCAGTATACCCGGTCATCCCTTTCCTCCTCCTGGCCGGAGGCAGGGACCCTCTATTCCTGTTCCTGGTCAGAGTATTCACTGTCTCATCTTTGTGATGCCAAATCAGAAGTTCCCTCCTCAGGATTGTAGGAAACAATTTTAGTTCACTTATATCTGGAAGATCGCTGATTGTCTTCTGGTCTCTCTGTGGTAACTACACTGACAGTCTTCTTGGGTGGCCCCTTCTTAACAGGTCTCTTCCCCCTCAGTTCTCGGACCCGGGCGCTCAGCTTAGAGGTGGGTTCACCATCCCACTTCCTCATGTCTTCTCCATGCTCACGCAGAAAGAACCAGAGCTCGTTACGTGGCCTGTTCTTGGGGATTCCTTTCCCTCTGACTGGGGTTGGAGAGGAGCGATCTCTTGGGCTGCCCCTAAAAGTTGGGCTGGTGGCTCGCGGGGATGAGGGAGCACCCAGAGTTTCTTCTACATTTTGGAGCCAGGAGGATGCCACCTCTACAGTTGGTGTATCCATTTGTGGATAATAAAGTGCTACCAGGCTGCTGGAATATGATGCCGGGGCGCCTTGAACCACCTTCCTCCACATGGCGAGTGTACAGGGGACATCCTCTGGATCTATGGTGATGCTATCATCCTTTAGGTCACTATAGACAATTTCCAGCACTGCTAATTCTCTCAAGTACTGGATACCTTCATCCATATTGGTCCACTTCCCTGGGGACTTTACAAGATCTTCCTTAAAAGGATATCTTGCCTTCACACTTGAGAAAAGCCATCTCCAGAAGCTACAAATTGCTCCTTCCTTTGCAAGCCCTCTTTCAGTTTCCCGATCCCTAGCAAGGGATCCCAGCTGTTGGGCTTCATGACCTTCTAACTGCTGACTCTTGGCCCCATTATCCCAGCATTGCAGCAGCCATGCAGGAATCCTCTCACCTGACTGGCAGCTGTAATCCTTTTGCAAGTCTCGAAGTTCTGATGGGGTCAGGGACTGAGTAACTTCGGTCTCCTGTTTAATCTGCCCCACTCCCTTCAATTCCTTTGCTGAGGGACCTGCCTCTTGATCTAGCCCCATCTCTTCTTCCTCTTCTTCTTCTCTTACTAATCGGCCTGAAACTTGCCTTGTCCATTTTTATTTTTTTCACTACTGGGGCAATTACTGTATTTGCTGTGGTTTGGGTTCCTATCTCAGACATAGTTGTTATGGTTTGTATCCGTGCCTCAGCCACAGTTGTAGTTTGTGTCCCTGTCTCAGCTATAGTGTCCTCAGACACAGTTTGGGTTCCTGCCTCAACCACAGTCCTCTGAGAATATTGAACAGAGGCCTGGTAGGCCCAGGCCAGCCCCCAGTACAGGGCGAGAAGCTGCTGGCATTCCTGGGAGTAAACGAGGCACCCCTCTGTCAGTGATGGGCCAGTTTGTTAGGGTTATTTACCTCTTCAGGAGTAAACTCCCAGGCAACGGGAGGTGATAACTGCCCCAGGAACCTGCCCAAATCCCTCCATATACCTTTCCACCCAGGAACTGGGTACCTCAGGGCAGATTTTAACAGCTCCTCACCCAAGGGTTGTTTCCTTCTGTACCAGGGAGATGAAAATTTCCATGAATTCCATAAGGTAACAACAGTGTTGGCTAATATTATTAATAATATCAGGGAGCTTATGTAGGGGTTGGCAATAATCACAGGAGCCTGCAGTAAAAGATCATCCATACTCAAATTCTCCCTGGGCAGAGAGAAGGAGTTATTTTCATTCACAGTCATTGTTTGTTTAAATATGTTCCCAAACTTAGAAAAACAAAGATAAGCAGTGTGGCAGCTGAAGGCTGTGTGCCACGCAGGAGTTTACTACTTGAGAGCTGCTATTGGTAATTACTAGAGCATGCAATATATGTATATATATATATAAAACTGCCTTTAACTCGCCCCACGTTCGGGTGCCAAAAGAGACTGTCGTGGGTTGACCCTGGCCAGGTGCCAGGTGCCCACTCAGTCACTCTATCACTCCCTCTCCCACTGGGAGAGGGGAGAGGGTAATATTAGAAAAGACTATCAGGGTAAGAAAAGGCAGTTGTATTACAGCGGGAAAAAAAAAAGAACAAGCAAGTTGAGAGTTGCACACGCAAGTGCAGAGGGGAAAACAATCAATCTCTACTTCCCTTCAGTAGCGATGTCCGGACACTTTCTGGGAAGCAGGGCTTCATCACGTGTGACGGTTGTTCAAGGAGGCAAACATGGACCAACCCTGAGTGCCTCCTCCTCCTCATCCCTTCCTTCCCTTATATATCTGAGCTGATGTCATATGGTATGGAATATCCCTCTGGGTGACTGGGCTCAGCTGGCCTGCTGGTGTCCCCTCCCAGGATCTTGCCCACCCCCATCCCCATCAGTGGGGGAAGGAATGTCATAGGGACAGCACAGCTTGGCAGTAGCCAAAACACTGCTCTGTTATCAACACCAGCTACCAAAGCAAAGCCCAGCACTATAACGGCTGTGAGCTTTACCCCTGTCAGACCCAATACAGTGGCTATATCGTGACACTAGAGTTGCTTTATTATGACACAATAGTGGATGTACTGTGACACTAGAGTGACTCTATTATGACACGATAGTGGCTCTATGTGGACATGATTTTGCCTGTATTGTGACACAATGGTGGCTGTATTGTGACATCATAAGCTCTATTATGAACACCATGGTGGCTGTATTGGGACATTATAGTGGCTCTATTGTGACAGAATGGTGGCTACATTGTGGAGCTGCAGTAGCTCTATTGTGACACTAGTGGCTCTCTGGTGACATTACAGCGGCTTAGTTGTGACACTACTGTGTCTCTATTGGGACAGTATAGCTGCTATACTGTGACACAAGAGTGGCGCTATTGTTACGCTATGGTTGCTCTCTTGTGACAGTAGAGGGATTCCATTGTGACCCTATAGTGGCTCTCTTGTGACACAATAGCGGATCTATTAGGACACAATAGTGGCTCTACTGTGGCACTAGAGTTGTTTCATTGTGACACAATAATGGCTTTCTTGTGACACTAGAGTGGATGTACTGTGACACTACAGTGGCACTATTGTGACACTCTAGTGGTGCTATTGTGACAGTATAGTGGCTGTATTGTGAGCCTAGAGTGGCTCTATTGTGACACAATAATGGCTCTGCTGGGACACTCTACTGGAACTGTTGTGACACTCGTGACTCTATTGTGATACTATAGTGGTTCAAGAGTGATATTATAGTGGCTCTATTGCGACACTCTCGGGGCTCCATTGTGACGCTCTGGGCTCTATTGTGACACTAGCGGATTGTGACACTAGCGTTGTGACACAACAGGGTTTCTATTGTGACAGTAGAGTGGCTCTATTGTGCCACTAGAGTTGCTTTATTGTGACACAATAGTGGCTTTATTATGACACAATAGTGGATGTACTGTGACAGTAGAGTGGCTTTATTATGACATGATAATGGCTCTATGTGGACATGATCTTGCCTGTATTGTGACACAATAGTGGTACTATTGTGACAGCATTTCGGCTCTATTGTGACACCATGGTGGCTCTATTATGACATGATAGTGAGCAGCTTTTTGGTTTTCTTCCGCTAGCTCTGACCTTCAGCTGCAGCCTCAGAAACCCCCTAGGCCTTGTGCTAGGTGGTTGCCTATCGGCCCCTGTGTGTCCTCACAGTCCCGTCCCAGAGGATGGACAGCGAGGGAATCTTAGGAGATTCCACAAGGCGATAGGCGTGCAAGGGTCGTTTCAGGGTTTAGTTCTGAGTAGCCACAAAGTAAGGAGCGACTCGATGCTCTCAGCAACAGAGGTTTATTAACACTCTGGGACCTGAGGCAAAAGAGCCCCGAGAGGGTCCCGACAACATCTTAAATACCGAACACAGTAACCAATCAGGGAGCAGGTAAGGGGAGGAGTTGGGGAGGGAGCTTTCCACAATCACCAATCAGGTAAGGTCAGGGGAGGAGTTCAGGAGTGACAGCAAATCAGGAACTGAGGTACACGGAACTTTCTAGAAGTACATGTCAATCAAACTTATTAATGAAAGGTAATACAACCAGTAACAAACAAGGGGTGTCAACTTGGGCATTAACATGGGAGTGTCTACAAACCGGGCTAAACCATAGTTGGTTTACTTGCAGGGGGGCGACTCCCTGATGGACCATTCCACCAGGAAGCCTTCGAGCCTTTAGGCTTCGCTTCTGAGTTAACAACTCCCACAATAGTGGCACTAGTGGCTCTAGTGACGGTAGCTACTCTATTGTGACACAATGGTGGCTACATTGTGGAGCTGCAGTAGCTCTATTGTGACACTAGTGGCTCTCTTGTGACATTACAGTGGCTCAGTTGTGACAGAAGAGTGGTTCATTTGTGACACTACAGTGTCTCTATTGTGACACTATAGTTGCTCTCTTGTGACAATAGAGGGACTCCATTGTGACACAATAGCGGATCTATTAGGACACAATAGTGGCTCTACTGTGGCAGTATAGATGTTTCATTGTGACCCAATAATGGCTTTCTTGTGACACTAGAATGGATGTACTGTGACACTACAGTGGCAGTACTGTGACACTCTAGTGGTGTTATTGTGGCAGTATAGTGGCTGTATTGTGAGCCTAGAGTGGCTCTATTGTGAGCCTAGAGAGGCTCTATTGTGACACAATAATGGCTCTGCTGGGACACTCTAGTGGAACTGTTGTGACACTAGTGACTCTATTGTGATACTATAGTGGTTCTAGAGTGATATGCTGGCTCTATTGTGACACTCTAGGGGCTCCATTGTGACACTCTCTGGGCACTCTTGTGACACTAGAGGCTCAATTGTGACACATCGGTGTTTCTATTATGACAGTAGAGTGGCTCTATTGTGACACTAGTCGCTCTATTGGGACACTAACGTGGCTCTATTGTGAGACCATCGTGGCTCTATTGTGACATAAAGGTGCTCTATTGTGACACCCAGGGGCCCTATCATGACACTAGCGGCTCTGTTGTGACACAACAGTGTTTCTCTTATGACAGTCTAGTGGCTCTATTGTTACAGTGGCGGCACTATTGTGACACAATAGTGCCTGTATTGTGGCAGTATAATGGCAGTCCAGTTGTTACACTAGTGGCTCTATTGTGGCACTAGAGTTGCTTTATTGTGACACAATAGTGCCTGTAATGTGACACAATAGTGGATGTACTGTGACACTAGAGTGGCTCTATTATGACATGATAGTGGCACTATGAGGACGTGATTTTGCCCATATTGTGACACAATAGCGACTCTACTGTGACACCATGGTGACTCAATTGTGACATTATAGTGGCTCTATTGTGACACAATGGTGGCTACATTGTGGACCTGCAGTAGCTCTATTGTGACATTAGTGGCTCTCTTGTGACATTACAGTGGCTCTCTTGTGACACTACAGTGTCTCTATTGTGACCCTATACCTGCTGTGTTGTGACACTATTGCTGCTCTATTGTGACAATAGAGTGACTCCATTGTGACCCTATAGTGGCTCTATTGTGACACAATAGCGGATCTATTAGGACACAGTAGTGGCTCTACTGTGGAACTAGAGTTGTTTCATTGTGACACAATAGTGGCTTTATTGTGACACTAGAGTGGATGTACTGTGACACTACAGTGGCACTATTGTGACACTCTAGTGGTGCTATTGTGACAGTATAGTGGCTGTATTTTGAGCCTAGAGTGGCTCTATTGTGACACAATAATGGCTCTGCTGGGACACTCTAGTGGAACTGTTGTGACACTAGTGACTCTATTGTGACACAATAGTGGATGTACTGTGACACTAGAGTGGCTCTATTATGACACGATAGTGGCTCTATGTGGACATGATTTTGCCTGTATTGTGACACAATAGTGGTACTATTGTGACAGCATTGTGGCTTTATTGTGACACAATGGTGGCTGTATTGTGACATTATAGTGGCTCTATTGTGACACTAGTGGCTCTATTGTGACATTACAGTGGCTCACCTGTGAGATTACAGTGTCTCTATTGTGACACTATAGCTGCTCCCGGGATGCCCTCATGGAGCCCCTGTTAGTGTCTGTGACATCCCGGCTCTTAGGCAGCCTGGGGACTCCTGGGATGCCCCCATAGAGACCCTGTGTGATTCTGTAACATCTCTGCTTCCTGGAATTCAAGAGAACCCTTGGGATGTCACCATGGAAGCCCTGTAACTGTCTGTGACCTCCTGGCTCTTTGTAAGCCTGGGGATGCCTGGGATGTACCCATGGAGCCCCTGTGGGTAACTATGACATCCTGGATCTTAGGCAGCCTGGGGGCTCCTGGGGTGTAATCTTCTAATCCCTTTGAATGTCTGTGATGTCCTGACTTATTGGCAGCCTAGGGACTCCTGGGAAGTCCCCATGGAGCCCCTGTGCGTGGCTGTGAAATCCCTGCTCTTTGGCATTCTGGGGATTCTGGGGATGTCCACATGGAACCCATGTGAGTTTCTGTGAGGTCCTGGCTCTTTGGAAGCCTGGAGACTCTGGGGATGTCAGCCCCGATTCCCTTTGACTGACTGTGACATCTTGGCTCCTTGGAAGTCTGGGGACACCTGGGGAATCACCATGGAAGCCCTTGTGAAAGTCTGTTACATCTGGGCTCTTTGGCAGCCTGGGATCTCCTGGGAAGTCCCCATGGAGCACTTCTAAGTGTCTATGAAATCCTAGCTCTTTGGCAGCCTGGGGACTCCTGGGATGTCCCCATAGAGCCCCTGTTCACAACTGTGACATCCTGGCTCATTTGCAGCCTAGGGACTCCTGAAACATCTTCATGGAGCCCCTGTGAGTGCCTGCGACATCCCTGATATTTGGCATTCTGGGGATTTCCCCATGGAACCCGTATGAGTTTCTGTGATATCCTGGCTCTTTGGCAGCCTGGAAACTCTGGGGATCACTTTCGAATCCCTTTGAGTGTCCATTACATTTTGGCTCCTTGGAAGTTTGGGGACTCCTTGTATGACACCATGGAAGCCCTGTAAAAATCTGTGACATAACGGCTCTTTGGTAGCCTGAGATCTCCTGGGATGTTGCCATGGAGTCCATGTGAGTTTCTGTGACATCCCAGCTCTTTGGAAGCCCAGGGACTCTTGGGGTTCAACCATGGAAGCCCTGTGAGTGTCTGTGGCATCCCCACTATTTGGCAGCTTTGGAACTCCTGGAATGTCTCCATGGAGCCCCTGTGAGTGTCTGTGACATGCCGGCTCTTTTTCAGCTTGTGGACTCATGGGATATCACCCTGGAGTCCCTGTGAGTATCTTTGGCATCCTGGCTCTTTTGCAGTCTGTGGACTCATGGCATGCCCCCATTTAGCCCATGTGTCTGTGACATCCCAGCTCTCTGGAAGCCTGGGGACTCCTGGGATGTCCCCATGTATCCCGTGTGAGTTCCTGTGACATCCTGGCTCTCTGGCAGCCTTTGGGTTCCTGGGAAGTCAGCATGGTGCCCCTGTGACAGTCTTTGACATCTCGGCTCTTTGACAGCCTGAGGACTCCTGGGATGTCCTCATGGAGCCCCTGTGAGTGTCTGTGACATTTGTAGTTGTTCCAGTTCGCCTATTCAAGTTTTGGCCAAATGCCAGCACACTTACCAAAATTTACCTGGTGTTTGCTGTGAGATGAGCATTAGGAGTAGGCAAAGGTGGCTCAAACTCTATAAAGTGTAAAGAAAGTTTATTAATATACGTATGACAAAGGAAAAAACAAGAAAAAACCAGAAAAAACTCCTCAGACCATCCCTCCTTCCCCCACCTCTCCATTTCTTTCATCCTGACAACAAACAAAAGACAACACTTCTACCTCCAGTCAGTTTACCACGTTTCAAATAGCTCTTGTTTCAGTTCATTTAGGGAGAGAAGTCTCTTTTGTTTATACCATGGATTTTCTGTAAGAAATATACAGGTTTTTATGGGTCTTCTGCCTCACCATCAGCCGCCACCCGGAAGAAAGGTCTGCTGGTGGTGGATGCCCCCCACACCAGTAGCCTTCCCACAGCCACTCTGCTGGGTCTTGAACAGTCCATGGGGTACCTTTTCACAGATGCACAATTCAATTGCAACAACAAAGAAAATCCCTTCTTCTGTGTCTAGCTACACAGGCTCTCCTGACAACACAAGTTCTCTGGCATTCCCCCTGGGACCAGGGCATGGAGTCACAGCCTCTCCTCTCTCTTGGTTCAAGTTTCTCATCAGGCTGTACTCTTTCAACACCTACTTGTCTTTACCCAGGTATTTCAGTTCACTGGCTGCAATTAGAAACCTCACATCCCCCCTTTGGACTATGTCTTCATGTATTACAGGGAATTTATTAGCTCAGTCCCCAACCATGGTTCTCCAAAAGAATTTTCAGCTTCACTCTCGAAGCACTTCTCATACAGCCCCATCTAGGCATTGGTCCTGCTTTCCTCACTGACTGCAAAGTCTCTATGTTGCATTGATGTAGATGTCCTCACTCGTTCCTCTCTCTGTGCAAGGAAGGATGGGTGTCTGTAAGTTTAGTCCAGGCATGGATAGAGTTAATCTCTCTCTCTCTCTCTGGCAGTGTGACGATCCCGTGCTCCCTGCCGGGCTGTTTGGACAGGTCCGAGCTGGATGGCAGAAGCTCTCAGAGTCTCTGTGCCTGGCTCTGTGAAGCTGGCTCAGCCTGGTGGGGCCATCTGGGCCCGGGGTGACAGGGCCGGGCCTGGCCCGAGCTGGATGGAGTCCAGCCCGGTCCTTGCCTGGCCCGGAGCAGGGGCCTGGCCCTGTCTGGTGTAGCTGACCTGTCGGCTGAACTGCATCTGCCGAGAATTCCACCCGGTTCCTCCCCCATGCCCAGCTGCAGCTGCACGGCCGCTCTAAACCTCCCTTCCACCCCCTCCCTCCTTTGGAAGGACTAGGGGGGACAGGGCCTTACCCAGGAGAGAAGCAGGGAGATGCTCCTTTCTACAAAGCACCAGGCCAAAAGAGGAAGAGGCTCCAAGGGTCTTTGCTGATATATGGCTTTTCCTCGAAGGCGGATCAACTTTTTAATTGGTTTAGTTATGTATTAATCCATAAAACTACCTGGTTATTGGCTCTCTCTCTCTCAGGAAGGAAGTTGTATCACTTGCTGCAGCATAGGTCACTTCCTAGATTTTGACCCCTCCTGACTAAGCCAGGAGACATCCCAGCTCTTGGGGAGCCTGGGGAATCCTGGGGTGCCCCCATGGAGCCTCTGTGAGTGTCTGTGACATCCTGGCTATTTTGTATCTTAAGGACACCTGGGAATCCCCATGGAGCCCTTGTGACTGTCTGTGACATCCTGGGTCTTTGGACGCCTGGGGACGCCTGGGGACACCTGGGGTGTCACTCCTGAGCCCCTGTTAGTGTGTGTGACATCCCAGCCTTTTTGAAATCTGGGGATTCCTGGCATGTCCCCATGGAGCCCCTGTGAGTATCTGTGACATTCCAGCTCTTTGGAAGCCATGGGACACCTGGGGTGTCACTGCGGAGATCCTAAGAGTGTCTGTGACATCCCAGACTTTTGGCAGCCTTTCGATTCCTGGAATGTCCCCATGAAGCCCCTGTGACTGTCTGTGACATCCCGGCTCTTTGGCAGCCTGGGGACTCCTGGACTGTCTCCATGGAGCCCCTGTTAGTTTCTGTAACATCCCTGCTTTCATGAATCCCAGAGACACTTGGGATGTCAGCACGGATGCACTGTGACTGTCTGTGGCATCCTGGCACCGCAGTGGCATCTCAAGGGTCCCCAGGGTTCCAAAGATCTGGGATGTCACAGACAGTCACAGGGCTTCCATGGGTACGTCCCAGGAGTTCCCTGGTGCCAAAGGGCCGGGATGTCACAGATACCCACAGGGGCTCAAGAGTGACTTCCCAGGATTCCCCAGTCTTCCAAAGAGCTGGGATGTCTCAGAAAGTCACAGGACTTCCAGGGTGACATTGCAAGTGCCTCAAGCCTTCCAGAAAGCAGGGATGTCACAGAACCTCTCAGGGGCTCTAGGATTCCCAAAGCTGCCAAAGAGCCGGGATGTCAAAGACACTCACAGGGTCTCCATGAAGCATCCCAGGTGTCCCCAGACTTCCAAACAACTGGCAAGTCACAGACACTCAAAGAGGCTCCATGGGGACATCCCAGGAGTCCCCAGACACCCAAAGAGCCGGCATGTCACAAACATTCACAGCCGCTCAATGGGGACATCCCAGGAGACCCTGGGCTGGAAAGGAACTGGGATGTCACAGACACTCACAAAGGTTCCATGGAGACATCCCAGGAGTCCCCAGGCTGCCAAGGATCGGGGATGTCATAGACACAGAGCCTCCAGGGTGACATCCCTGAAGTCCCCAGGATGCCAAAGAGCCAGGATGTCACAGACACTCACAGAGGCTCCACGGTGACATCTCAGATGTCCCCTGGATATCAAAGAGCTGGGATGTCACAGACACTCACAGGGGCTCCATCAAGACTTTGCAGGTGTCCCCAGGCTGCCAAAGAGCCGGAACGTCACAGACATTCACAGGTGCTCAATGGGGACATCCCAGGAGACGCCGGGTTGCCAAGGACTTGGGATGTCACAGACACTCACAAGGGTTCCATGGGGACTTCCCAGGAAACCCAAGGGTGCCAAAGAGCCAGCATGTCACAGACACTCACACGGGTTCCATGGGTACATCCTGGGAATCCCCAGTATGCTAAACAGCAGGGATATCACATACACTCACAAGGGCTCCAAAACGAAATGCCATGATTCCCAAAGATGCCAAAGATTTGAAATGTCACAGACACTCACAGGGGATCCATGCAGACATCCCAGGTATCCCCAGGCTCCTGAAGAGCTGGGACGTCACAGACATTCAAAGGGGCTCCAGAGTGGCATCCCAGGAGTGCCCAGAGTGCCAAAAAGCCAGGATGTCACAGACAATGCCAGCAGCTCCATGGAGACGTCCCATGAATTCACATGGTGCCAAAGAGCCGGCATGTCACAGACACTTACAGGGTCTCCATGAAGCCTCCCAGGTGTCCTCAGGCTTCCAAAGAGCTGGCATGTCACAGACACTCAAAGAGGCTCCGTGGGGACATCCCAGGTGTCCCCAGGCTCCCAAAGAGCCGGGATGTCACAAACATTCACAGGTGCTCAATGCAGACATCCCAGGTGACCCTGGGCCGGCATTTGAGTCCCTCATGGCACTTCTATGTGAGTGGGAACCAAATTGGCTGCGCTCGGCTGTGCCTGAGCCGAAAGAGGCTTCATTCTGCTGTGCCCAGCTAAGGAGCCTTACTGACTCCAGCCTGCCTAGCCCGGGCTGGGCCGGTTTCCCCGCGGCACGGTGTGGCATGGTGGGAAGAGGGCTTGGGACCGGTCCCGTGAAGCTTGGACGCTGTTCCGCCAGTCGGTTCCGCAGCGCGGCTCGGCACAAGAGAGAACTCGGGTGGCCCCCGTGTAATTCATCCGCACCCCCGCCGGTCGGCTCCGCGGAGCGGCTCGGCGAGAGAGAGAGCTCGGGTGACCCTCTACAGTTTGGACACGGTGTTGCCTTCTTGCTGTGAAGGCAGGCGACCTGGTTCAAGAACGACAGCACGGCAGCTCGGCCTCACCCGAGCCACTCGGGCCACGACGCAGAGACACCAATGTGGTGGATGGTCAAATGGCGTTTATTATCTTATCTCATGAGGTTAAATAGTCTAGGGGGCTTCACTACGTCAGAAAGGGGACGGTGGGATAGCTAGGGTTAGTAAGAAGTGGAAAACTACTGGGTTAGGAGGGGTTGCATACTTTGGGTGATCTGTTATCATGCAGGAAGGAAGGGAGGAGAATTCCATGCTGCCCTCTGCTTTCCGTCACATCGCGAGATCTTCCGTCCGCCTGTCCCTATCTACCACACTTCCCCCCCCTTTTTTCACAAATGAATGAGGTAGTCATAGATACATGTATTGAAGTGAGGTATGAGGTAGTAACTTGACAAGGGAAAAGGGGTTTGGTATACCTGAGTAGATTTCGCAAGGCAAGTTAGAAGAGTCTTGCGATTGACAGTGTTTACAGTTTGGATTACAGCATTTGTTGATGTTCTAAAAACAGAATGTTGGCCCGTTCCAGACGGGTCTGGATAAAAGAGACTAGTTTGTTCAGCAGGCATGGTCCAAAGGTAAAAGCTAAAAACAACATTGCCAATGGACCTACCAAGGCGGAAATTAGTGTGGTGAGCCATGGTGATTGATTGAACCAGGACTCAAACCAGCTCTGTTGGGCTTCCCTGTCTTTCTGTCTCCGAGCTAGCCTATCTCGGAGCTCTGCCATGGAGTCTCTGACGACTCCTGTGTGGTCTGCATAAAAGCAGCATTCCTCTTTCAAGGCGGCACACAAGCCTCCTTGTTGCATGAACAAGAGGTCTAATCCTCGCCTGTTCTGCAAGACCACTTCTGAGAGTGAAGAAACTGATTTCTCTAGAAAGGAAATGGATTTCTCGATCCTCTGCAAGTCTTCATCGATGGTCATTTGTAGCTGAGACAGTCCTTGGTGTCGGGTCGCAAGAGCTGAGACACCCGTGGCCGTTCCGGCTGCTCCCAGGCCGAGCAGCATTGCGATAGTTACACCTGTTAACAGTGCTCTTTTGTGGAGCCGGTCGGGTTTCTCAAAGAGGTGGTACATCTCTTCGTCTGTATGGTACAGGACCCTAGGAACAATTAGAACTTGGACACAAAAGTCAGTGGAATCATTGAATTTGGCAAGAGACACACAAGGACTCACTCCAGATCGCTGACAAACCCACATCCCAGATGCGGATGGAACCACCCACTTATTCTTTCTGTTGGGCTTGACAACTTTGGTGCAGATGTTGCCTTTCTTTGCTAAGGTTGCATTGCCAAAACATCTGCCTTGACCCGTGACTTGACTCAGGGTGATTCCTCTGCGGGGAGTATCCCACCTGCACTGGTGAGGGGAGTCAGCTGTGGAGTAACTGAAGGGGATATCTAAAGCAATTCCTTCGTAGAAAGGGGGTTTGACGTCATAGCAAAGCCAGCAGGAATCAGTTAGGTTCGGGTTGGATTCGTTCAGGGAAAGAAAGGTAGCTTCTAACATACGAAAGATTGGGTCAGGGTCAGACTTGGCTAAACTACTTATCTGGGAGGCATCTGCATGACCGATCAGGGTATCAGTGGCTTTTGTGGGCAAGACTTTGGAGTGGGTTGTGTTTTTCCCTTTTAGTACATCTTTAATAACTTTGTTTGGCCCAACCGCCCGGGATGCGGGGGGTTGGAGCTTGATAATTCGCACATTCACCCACTCTTTTGATCCTTGAATGACTACTGTCCACGTCCTGCCTGTGGCCCAACTAGGGTGATCTGGCTGCAAAACGGTCATGTTATAGTCAGTGCACCTCCGAGATTTAGGGATTTTATGATAGTTTCGATAGTATTTTTCTTGAAGGATGACAGGTTGTTTACAACCAGTTGGAGCCCATGTGAATTGTAAAAATTCATCGGGCTTTTGAGGTTCCCACCCAGGTCTCGATGGTCCGGCATTTGTAACAACGGTTTCACAGCCCCAGTACCCACAATATCCCCACCCCGGATAATTGCAGTACTTCTTCCCTGGGTTTGAGGCTGGGCACCAATAGGATAGATGCATACTTGTAACATGAGGGGAATAGGGGTTTATTTTTGGTTTTCCAGGGAACAGATCGGAAATGCGGATCACAAAGGATGGGGCATTCGGTGTGGTGGTTTCTTTGAGCACCTTGTCATTTGACAGGTGTTGCATGACCCACCTGAATGGCTGATGAGAGTAATGGTTTGGACTGGCTTGTCCCCTGGTAACAAGCCCCAACAGCAAAATCACACAAAAACACTGTTGACATCTGGTTTTCACCGGTACAGAACTCTTGGGTGCTGCCTGACGGCTTGGAGGTCTGTCATTTTCCTCTGGAACAGGGGTGTACGCTTTACGAGGGTGTCCCACGAGCATGTCCTGTAAACAGAAACTCACAGTTCTCATTAGTCTCATTCTGCTCATTCTGAAGGTCTGGCTTTACTGACCTCAGTGGACACCACTTGATTTTGCCTTCCTTTTTGACAGCTGCGTACCCCCGCCCTGTGAGTACCAGTCTCCAGCCCCGTTCCCATTCGCCTAGTTCATTTTTAATTATGACTTGTGGGCCCTCCTCTAATGCTCGGGTGGCCCAGTGTTTTTGAGCGGGACAGTTTGTTTCATCCCCCCTAGAGAATTGGTTCAGTGCTAGCAAAGCGGTTGCTAGTATACGTGCTTGATCCCCTGAGGGAATGGAATTTTCAAAGCCCTCTGCTTTTGCTAGTACTTCTAACTTGGCTTTCAGGGTCTGATTTGCTCGCTCAACAATGGCCTGCCCGGTGCTGTTATATGGGATACCTTGCACTAGAGTGATGCCCCATTTTGAGGGGAATTCCTGCACTGGTTTGGAGGTAAAATTGGAACCGTTGTCAGTTTTAATCTGTTTGGGGATGCCAAGCCACGCCATGGCTGTCAGCCAGTGCTGAATTGTGGCTCTGGAGTTAGTTTTGGGATGCTGCGTGGCCACAATCACTCCGCTGTAAGTGTCCACTGTCACTGCAAGCCATGCCCGAGGCTTCAGCAGTTGACATAGAGTGAAGTCTGACTGCCAGATTTCTGAGGGCTTGAGACCTCTTGGGTTGATCCCACTGGACCATAGGGGTAGCTTCTGGCAATGAGGGCAGGTGGCCACTATATGTTTTGCGTATGCTGCCGAGATCCTGCATCTCTTTGCCAGTGCCTTGGCTCCGATGTGGAGTGACTCATGTAACTGACGAGCTTTTTGCAGTGTCCACACTCCCTTTGCTGCGGCGTCCGCCTTGTCGTTGCCGGTCTGGAAATAACCTTTAACTGGGTTGTGGCTGTTGATGTGGATGACAGACACGGTGCCCTGTCGCGAGGAGAGTGCTTCTTCCAGCATTAGAGCTGAAGCAGATGTTGACACACCTGGTCCTGACATGGCCAGGCAGAGCCTTGCCACGAATATAGAGTCTGTTACGATGTTGAGGTGTTCTTCTTGGAAGAGTCCACACGCCAAAACCACTGCTGTTGCCTCCAGCTGTTGCACTGACAGTGTGGGGTCACGTGCTTTGATGCAGTGCCACTGTTCTCCCGTCTGCCACACCGCCGCTGCGGTAGAAGTTGTGGAGGAAGCGTCTGTGAAGACCGTCGGTCCTGGCAGCGGTCGGTCCGCGACCTTTGGTGGCACGTCTATGTCCACAATGGTCAGTAGCTGGGTCCAAGGTGGTTTGGCGGAGTAGGAGATTTCTCCTGCGAAGCCTGCGAGAGCAAGGGCTAGCTGCTCCTGTGTCGTGGTTGATTCTGTGATCGGCTGTTTGCGGAAAGGAAGGTGGATTCTCGTCGGCTCGGTTCCCAGGTGTCTCAAGGCAAGTTTCCTGCCCTTCGTGATGAGGTTGGCGATGCATTCGATTCCTGGGGAGAACGCACGAGCCGGTTTTCCAAGGACTATCCACTGGATCGGTCGGGACTTCTCTGAAGGCCCTTGGGCTAGTGCTCCCACTCCTCCCTTCGGTGTAAAGTGGACGTATAAATCAAGCGGCATGCTTGGGTTCCATCTGGCAAGGGTGCTGGTGGACATCTGATGCTCGATGAAGTCAAGAGAGCTCGCTGCTTGTGGCGTCAGTTGTTTGGGTTCCCAAGGGTGCTTGCCTTTCAGGAGCTCATGTAAGGGGTCCATGATCTCAGGAGGAATCAGGACGATGTTACGGAGCCATTGCAGGGATCCCACGAGGCGCTGCACGTCATGGAGCGTCTTGATGTCTCGGCGGATCTTCACCTTGGGGGGTGTCACGTAGGAGCTTGTGATTCCTACTCCCAGGAAGGTCACGCAGGGTCCTTTCTTGATCTTCGCGCTCATGATCTCGAAGCCGTTTGCTTGGAGAGTCTCCGTGATTGTGGACACTAAGTGATCCACTTCGCTTGCTGATGGTGCAGCGACGAGGATGTCATCCATGTATTGGATGATGGTTGCAGCGGGATAGGAGTGTCGGACTGGCATCAGTGCTTTGTCCACGGTGATCTGGCATATGGAGGCACTGTCCACGAACCCTTGAGGTAATACTTTCCATTGAAAGCGAAGGTTGGGTCTATTGCCATTTGGGAACATGACAGAAAAAGCAAAACGTTCTTTGTCTTCAGGGTGCAGAGGTATTGAAAAGAAACAGTCTTTAATGTCCAGCACTGCGCATGGCTGGCCTTCGGGGATAGCTGAGTTCATGGGCAGCAGTGTCTGAACTGGGCCCATGGGTCTGGCTGTCTTATTTACTTCTCTCAGGTCATGGATGAGGCGGTAACTTTCTCCAGACTTTTTGGGGATTATAAATACAGGGGTGTTCCACGGGCTGATGGAGGGTTCTATGTGACCCTTTTGTAATTCACGGTCAACCAGTTCCAGCAAAGCTGCCATTCGAAGCTCTGACAGGGGCCACTGCTCCACGTATACAATTTCCGATGATTTCCAAGTCAATTTAATTGGCAGTGGTGGATGAACTGCAGTGGCCCTCATGGTAAATTTGTCATCCTGACTCCTAACAGAGCAAGGATGTCTCTTCCTATCAAAGGTGGAGAGTTCTGTAGAATGTAGGGGTAGATTGCCACTGTCTGTTCTGGTCCCTTTTTTGTGTGAAGTGTTATAGCTACCAACTGGGTGCTTTTCCACGCCCGGGATGGCCCTCCCACACCATTCACTGGGGGGACTTCTGTAAATTGCCAATGTTGTGGCCAATGTGCTTGGGGAATAATTGTACAATCTGAACCCGTGTCTGCCCAAAACTGAAGCCCTATGACGTGGGGATCCTGACTGCCATAGAGGCGGCATGTTCCCCACACTATCAGGGGCTCTTTCCCTACTTTCATGGCCAGGGCCACCCAGGGGTTCCGCTCTGGGGCGCCCCCTGCTGGCCCTGTGGCACAAGTGCGGCTTGTGGCTGTGGTGGGTGCAATGATGCTGCTGGAGGTGCTGTGAAACTCTGCATTTGCACCGTTTGTGTGGGTGCAGGACTGGCTGTCTCCTGCGGGGGCATAGGGAATGAGGGCCCCCCACCCCACTGGGGGTTGGCATAGATGGGCCGCCCTGCATTCGCAACGGGAGGAGGCTGGGTGCGGCCCGCACGCCCCCTCCCCCTCCCGTTTCCCCGGGGTCGAGATCTGCAGTCCTTAGCGAGGTGTCCCTTCTTCCCGCAGCTCCAGCAGAGCCCTCTCACGCACGCTTGAGATGGAGGCCCCGCCGGGGGAGGCTGGGATTTGTGGGGACAGCCTGTTGTGATGTGGCCTGCCTGTCCACATTTGAAGCACGCCATTGCACTAGTTAGATCACGTACGACAGCCTGAAAAGGGGTTAGCTGTTCTTCCCTAACTACATATTTGATCATATCAGCCAGGCTGGCTCCTATTGGAACGGAGCGCAAGATTTCTTTGGTAACAGAGTTACTTTGTTGCCGCAAGCAGTCTGCTACAACGGGTCCTTTTGCTGCCGCAGGCAGGGTAGAGGCGTCTACTGCTGCCTGTAGGCGGTCCACAAACTTTGTGAAGCTTTCACTTTCTGTTTGCTTTATGGTGGACCATGGTGAAGGCTTAGCTATCACACGCGATGCAGCACGAATGGCTTCTCTGGCAGCTCGGGTTGTGGCCCTGACTTCCTCAGCTCGCAATTGTGCAGCTTGCTGCTGAGGTGTAATCATCTCATCATGTTTCCCTGTCAGCCTGGATAAACTCGAGCCATGCAGTGGTTGCCCCACCCCAGAGGACTGGGCTAATAGGCTCGCACAATTGTCTGTCCATTCCTGTTTAAAAACAATCATTCCTGCCCCATCAAAAATCATGCGACCTATTTGTCTAATATCAAAGGGGAGCAGGTTCTCATTGCTAAAAAGGCTGTCTATGAGAGTAGAAACAATGATGGAATCCATCCCCTTTTCTGAGATTGCTTTGACAATCGTTTGTATATCTTTGGGGTTTATTGGGTCATATACTTGTTGTTGGTTTCCGTTTTGCCCCGTGGTTCTCACTGGGAAAGCATGGACTGTAGCTGAAGGCACCCATTCTGCACAAGCTATTTTTATCTTTCCCCAGTCGGTGAATTTGTATTGTGATTGCTTTCCGGCGTAATTTAAAACTTTACTCGTTTTCATTTCAAATTGTGATAGCTCTGCTTCTTCCGACTCTGTGTCCCAGTCAGTTTCCGATAACTCAGCAGAGCTAGCGGAGCTGTTGTCGGACTCAGAGCCGGAAGTCGACTGCCAGAGCGCTTCCGGGATTCCGTGCCTTTTCTTGCGGCTCCGACCCCGCTCCTCCCCCCGGGGGCGGTGCCGGTCCCGCTCCCTGGGCTTGCCCTGCCTCTCGTAAGGGAAGGGCTCTCCTTTAAATGATAATGGCATTGAGCACGGCTCTTGACTGGGCATGCGCTCTCTGCCGCTCTCCCGTGCCCGCGTGTTTGTAGCTCTCTCTTCCCACGCATGCGCAGCAGCGAACACTCGCAATCTTTATTCGTTCCTGCCGGTGAAACCCTGGCCCCGCCCATCTCCTTGGTCGCCCGCGCCATTTTGAACTGCATAGGGTGGGGGAGAGGGGTTCACCCGCGCTCCCTCTCTAGCTGCCCTCTCGGTTTCCCTGGCTTCGGTTGCCAATCCCTCCCAAAAAGATCGCGCGTATTGCTGCACTTCCAGCGTTGGATCGCTAACCGGCGGCGGAGGAACGGATGGGGAAACCGCGGACGTTTGGGAAGTTTCCGCGGCAGGGGGTGGATCCGGCGGGCTCGGCGGAAGGGTCGGGAGGTTTTCTGGGGGCCCCGGGGCGTTTGGATTCAAGTTCGGGGAGGAGGGAAGCGCGCCCGGTCCCCGCAAACCCCTGCTCTCAGATAGACCGCTGTCGGGGTCTGTCTGCGTCATTGCTCCCACCCCCAGCTTAGGAGTAGCTAATAAACATGCACGTGCAGCTTTCCAAGTCTCTTGTTGTTCCAGCGCTTGGCGTAAAGCCGTTTCTACTTTCCCCCACGCTTTGAGACTTTTTCCGCTGCCCGAGACTTTAGTTTCCTCTGCTAAAACATTGGTACATTTCTCCCACACCTCTGGGTGTAATATTTCTGCTGGACGCTCAATCGCCCCAAGCTCCAGGAGTTTTGCAATAGCAATATAAAAATCCTTGAGCTTACACTTAATACCCCACTGCTTATAAAGTAAACTCACGACCTTTGCAACGGTTTCCATAGTAACCGCGGGTCCTTGGGGACGTCTCCCCCGCCTGAAGTCAGCTTCGCTGCTCCGGCCGCTGCCTCTTGTCCAGGCGAATCCCGTAGCCCGAGCTCCTCTTCTTCTTCCCGGGTTTCGGCACCACTATGTTGCCTTCTTGCTATGAAGGCAGGCGACCTGGTTCAAGAACGACAGCACGGCAGCCCGGCCTCACCCGAGCTACTCGGTCCACGACACACAGACACCAATGTGGTGGATGGTCAAATGGCGTTTATTATCTTATCTCATGAGGTTAAATAGTCTAGGGGGCTTCACTACGTCAGAAAGGGGACGGTGGGATAGCTAGGGTTAGTAAGGAGTGGAAAACTACTGGGATTTAGGAGGGGTTGCATACTTTGGGTGATCTGTTATCATGCAGGACTGAAGGGAGGAAGATTCCATGCTGCCCTCTGCTTTCCGTCACATCGCGAGATCTTCCGTCCGCCTGTCCCTATCTACCACAGGCTATGCTTTTCTTCCCATGGAAAAAACCATCTTTCAAGTTCAGGCATCCATGGCCAAAACTGGGAATTCACCTCCAAAATTCTGTATATCCAAGGAAAACTCCTAGACAAAATCTGCCAGGACTGACAAGTCTGCCTTCCCTTGGCTTCCTGAAGGCCAGCTCTCAGCTGCCTTTGAAGCACTGGGGCTGTGCTTTACTTCCTGTGGACAAGAACCATCCTTCTCCTCCAGGTGCCCATGGCCAAAATTGGGATTTGGCCTCAAAAATTCCACCTATCCCAGGACTGCTCGTAAACAAAACTGCAGAGACAAACAGATCTTGCTGGCCTTTCATCTTTCAATCCTGGGGTTCTGTGGTTTTCTTCCTATGGAAAAGAACCATTCCTCTTGTCCATGTGCTCTTGGCCTCAAGCATTGACCACTATATAGGGGCAAAGGAGCTCTGTTGTCAGTGGAGTGGAGACTGAGGACAGTAGAGGAGAGCCCTGGGAGGGATTGAAGGGTGGTTTCAGAGATGGTGGATCCTTCTGACATAGTAGAAAACAGCCAGAGAAGAAAAAATTATTGCGAAGTGCAGCTGGGGTGGCCCAGACTGGACACCAGGAGAAAGGAATTTCCCTCCCAGGGCAGGGCTGGGGTGCAACATGGCCCCCAGAAGGAGTCTGGAGCAGCCCAAGGCTTTGTGTGGCCAGGCAGAGGCAGGCAGGACGCAGAGCTGTCAGCAAAGGAAGGGGCCAGCGAGGTGGGGCAGCCAGGGGATGACGACAGCCTGCAGGGACAGAGGGGCAGGGCAGGGACACCGTAGGACAGCCTGGGCTGCAGAGGGCACAGGGATGGGCAGCAGCTGAAAGGCCCTGACAGAGCCAACTTTGGGCATGGCTGCTGGCCCTGCCCTGAGGCCAAGAGGAGATGGTGTTTCACTTTGAGTTCTTGAGAAGTTTTTTGAGCACTCTGAGGGACTGAGTCACATGCAAACAGCCCCAAAGCTCTGAGAGGGTCATTAAAATCCCTTGTGCTGTGTCTGTGCTGCTGAGCTGGGCCGGGCTCCTGGCACAGAGGCAGCTCCTGGCAAGGGCAGCCCTGCAGAGAGACAGCTCTGGCCAGGAGCAGCTCCTGTGCACAGCCCAGCAGGGCTGGGGCACTGCCAGAGCAGCTCAGGTACATGAGCAGGGCACAGACAGAGCTCCCAGGGGCTCAGCACTGGCAGGGGCTGTGCGATGTCCCAGAGGGGGCTGGGTCATAGCAGAACCTCTGTGGCTGTGTCAGAGAGCCCTAGAGCAGCTGTGATGTCAGAAAGGGGCTGCGTGACAGCACAGAGCAGGATGTGTGAGGTCACAGATGGGGCTATGACATCACAGAGTGTTTTGTGTAAGGTCATTGAGCAGCTACAGCATCACAGAGAGGAATGTGTGACATCACAGGGCAGCTGTATGACACCAAAAGGAGGCTTTGTGATGTAACAGAGTTTGCTGTGACATCACAGGGGGGGGCCGTGGCATCACAGAGCAGGGTGTGATGTCACAAGCTTGCTGTGTGACATCATAAAACGGGTTGTGACATCACAAAATGGGCTGTGGCATCACAGACTGGTTGCATGACATCATAGAATGGGCCACAGAGAAGACTGCCATTATAGATAAGGGCTCTGTGACATCACAGAGCAGCTGTGTGATGTCACAGAGAAGGCTGTGACATGACAGAGTAGGTTGTGACATCACAGTGTGACTGTGTGACATGACAGGCGGCTGTGCAATATCATTGAGTAGGTTGTGCCGTCACAGAGCTGACTGTGAAATCACAGAGAAGGCTGTGACATCCCAGTGTGGCTGCGTAACATCACAAAGGGAGCTGTGACATCACAGGGGCTGTGTGAGGTCACTGGGGAGGTCACTCCACCCCCGCCCCCCTCACAGCTCCTCCCAGACAAGTCCAACGCTGCTCGTGCCCAGTGGGGTCCCCTGTCCCCCTGGGTCCCCCCCGCCCCTGGCACCGCAGCCTCCCCCAGAGGATGTTCCACCAGATCCACCCCAGAGCCTGACACGGGGACAGGGGGCCGGGGCCGTGGGGGGTGGGACAGGGGGACAGGGACCCTCCAGCAGCATCCCCGTGTCCCCAGGGCCAGACCTTGGGCCAGGGCTCCTTCACCCTGTTACGAACGAGGGCTTGAGAGCGCTTAAAAAATCCCTGGCAAGGGATCAGCAAGAAACAGATTTAATATTAAATGACAGCACAGCAAAGTTCCTGGGCAAGGGTCACTCTGCTCCTCACTGGACACTTCAGGCACACCAAGGAAACAAAGCAACAACAAAACCAAACAAAATCCAGGCAATCAAACCAGAAACAAACTGAGAACTGTCCCTATGTGTGTGTGTGACAAAAGGACAGTGAGGGATAAAGGATAAAAAGAACATGGCCTAAAAGCTTAACAGAGCTCAAAATTAACAGGACTTAAGTTATACCTTAACTGATACCTTAAACCTCACAATTTAGCACAAGAGCAGCACTTTACGGTATTTAACCTATCACAGAATCACGAGGTTGGAAGAGACCTTCAAGATCATAGGGTCCAACCCATGCCCTAAAACCTCCGCTAAACCATGGCACCGAGTGCCACGTCCAATCTTTTTTAAAACACACCCAGGGATGGTGACTCCACCACCTTGCCAGGCAGACAATTCCAGTGTTTAACCACTCTTTCCCTAGAAAACTTTTTCCTAATATCCAACCTCTATTTCCCTTGGCACAGCTTAAGACTGTGTCCTCTTGTTCTGTCAGTTGTTGCCAGGAGAAAGAGGCCAACCCCCACCTGGCTAAAGCCACCCTTCAGGGAGTTCTAGAGAGTGATAAGGTCACCCATGGGGGACACTTGGCAGGCTCCACTGTCCTTCCTGTGAGGAAGGACCAGCAGCACTGGGACAGTGACCTTGCCTGCCCAGAGGTGAGACCTTGTCCCAGCAGTGACACGGGGCCTTTCTGCTTAGAAAAGACCAAGAAGTCCCTGATCTCCTTTCATGACCAAACAGGTCCCAACCCCAGAGCACAGTGGAGTACGAATGATCCAGGTCCTGAGCTGCTTTGTCCAGGAAAGGGACACTGTTCATGGCAAGCTGCTGTTGACAGGACAGAAGCCACACCAGGACAGACTGGGCACTCCTGAGCTAGTGGATGGGGACCAGGCCTTGCCCAAGGCCTAAGCCCAAGATTCCCCTAAGCTCTTCCTCTGGGGCTCTCACTCCTGTGGTCCTGCCCTCCCTCAAGTGTCCACCTCCCAAGGTTCAAGGGCACATGGGCTCTGGAAAGAATCACAGAATCATGGAATATCCTGAGCCAGAAGGGACCAACAGCACAGACACCCCAACATTCCCACCCTGTGTCTGGGAGCTTTCCTGAGAGACAGGAAAAGGCCTAGGGGACAGGATGGAGAGCAGGGATCCTCTCCCTCCATCTCCCCAGACAGCATCCATGAGCCGTGGGAGAGAATACTCTGTGATGGGGAAGACGAGTGGGTATGAGGACACGGATAACTTTACCACATGTCAGGTCATACCTACACACTCTCTTCAAAGGCAAGAGAGCCAAGAGGGGGCTTGATCATCTGCAGAGAACACTTCACTTTGGAGGAGTTTCAGTGTCAGGGATTACAAAGCTGAGAGGCCCGGAAAAGCTGACTTCAGTCACAGGATGGACTGTGGTGGTGCCTCCCATGACCAAAGTCAGCTTCCCTAGGCCACTACACACATAAGGACTGACCCTCCCCATGCCATATGAGGAGCTAAGCAGGATGAGCTCACAGGGTGTTTGGGCTGCAAAGCAGCTTTTGCTTTCAGAGAGACTGAAGTCTGCTTGGCAGTGCACCTCCTCAACTTGGTCTTCCCCTGGTGTGCTCAGAGGAGCAGAGGCTCACAAGGGATTCCTGAGATTCCTGTAAATCTTGTTCCAGAGTTCAAATAGTTTGGAAGATCTGTGTGAATTTGTTCTCTATCATGGAGAGCAGGGCCCTTGCAATTTCATCCTCCTTTCCTGTGAAGAAAAACAGTGTCACTTGGGTCACTGATATTTCCTCCTTGAGGGGGAGACCAGCTCTCTGACACAAGGATGCCCAAAGGCTCTGATTTAACGTCCCTGACAGGAGGTCTGTTCTTAAGGCACTCCTATGGGTGCCTCTTGCCCTTCCTCACTCCCCCTTAGAAATCCTCACCTCACAGCAATTCCATTTCTCCATGAAGGCACAATCTGGAAATGGTTTTCCCTCTGCCCTCTGACTTTAAGCAGGGAAAGGACAAGAAATCAGAGAAAATTTTCATCCCTTTTCACCCTCTCATTTGTGCTCTCTCTAGCTCAGTAAACATGGCTCCAGCTTTGAAAAGTGGGACACACGCTTCATTCTAAGGCCACAATGGCCTGAGGCAGCAGCAATTCCAGGCCTTTCCCTGCACTGCTCTGGGCTGCTCCTTGCTGAGCCTTTGCTGGCTGCAGCTGCAGCAAGAACAGGAGCCACGGTCAGGGAAGGCCCATCCTTCCTCAGCTTTGCCTGCCCTGGGGGCAAGAGGCTGCTCCCAGCACACTTTGTGTCCTGCCTGAGCCAGGCCCAGGGCCACAGCCTGGGGCCAGCCAGGCCCCCATTGCACTCTGGGCCCCAGCTGACTCCTTCCCCTTGCCAGCACCAGCTCCTGCACGCACAGCTGCTCTCCACAGGCCCTGCGCTCACAGACACCTCCAGCCTCTGCTCAGGGAACCTCCTCTCCCTGCTCAGCAGCAACAGGGAAACAAGGCTGATCTCACACCTGCCCCAACATGGCACCAGCAGTGGGGAGCAGGAGAAAGGCAGTGGGGAAAGGGACAGAGACAGGGACACGACTTCAATGAGGACAACCCTAAAAGGATCAGGCAATGAGAGAACTCCCAGCACACACCTTCTGCCAAGGTGAGGGACAGGAGAGGGACTTGGACCACCTGCACCTGCAGGGAACACTTCAGCATGGAGCTGTTTCAGTGCCATGCATCACAAAAGCTGTTCCATAAGGAAGGACTGTCCCTCTGTGTCCCCTTTGACCAGCTGAGCAGGATCAGCTCACAGGGTGGTTGGGCTCCAGAGCAGCTTTTGCTTTCAGAGGGATGAAAGTTTACTTGGCAATGGCCCTGCTCACCTTGTATCTTCTCCAGGTCTGCTCTGAGAAGCTGAAGATCATGCTTTGTGGACTCCGGCCATCCCTGCACACATTCTTCCAGACTTCGAATTCTCTGGGAGAGCTGCTGGAAGTCCTTCTTCAATCTGAATTCCAGGGCCCTTGCAATTTCATCCTCCTCCTTTCCTGTGAAGAAAAACAGTGTCACTGGGTCACTGATATTTCCTCCTTGAGGGGCAGACCAGCTCTCTGACACAAGGATGCCCAAAGGCTCTGATTTAACGTCCCTGACAGGTCTGTTCTTAAGGCACTGCTGTGGGTGCCTCTTGCCCTTCCTCACTCCCGCTTAGAAATCCTCACCCCACAGGAATTCCATTTGGCTATGAAAACACAGTCTGGAAATGCCATGTATCACAAAAGCTGTTTCCCAAGTAAGGACTGTCCCTCTCTGTGTCCCCTTTGACCAGCTGAGCATGATCAGCTCACAGGGTGGTTGGGCTGTAGAGCAGCTTTTGCCTTCAGAGGGATGAAAGTCTGCTTGGCAATGGCCCTGCTCACCTAGTTTCTTCTCCAGGTGTGCTTTGAGGAGATGAAGCTCATAGTGTTTGAATTTCTCTAATTTTTCCAATACTATCTTCACAGGTTCAATTTGTTCCTTGAGTTTAATGAAGGTGTCTTCTACCTTGGATTCCAGGACGGTTAAGCTATTCTTCCTCTCTCTCTTCTTTCCTGTAGAAAAAGATTGGTGTCAATGGGAAACTGACATTGCATGTTCGAAGGGCCACCCACCCATCCTGCCTGAAGATGATCAAATCCTGTGTTTTAAAGTCTCTTCTTGAGGGTTTCTTCTTGGGCCTTCCTACAGGTTGGTTTTCGATTTCCTCCCCTCCAGGCTGTCCTGCTCCTTGCTGGGAAAACCCCACTGCCAGGGCAGCTCTGTCCCCTGGGAGCCTGGGGTCCTGGGCATCTGCATGGCGATAGGGAATATAACAAAGGACTGGCTGGAGACCCTTGGAAGTGGGGATTTATGGATGGGTGGGATGGTTTATCTGACTGCACTGGGCCCTCATGCACAACAGGCCTCTGGATCTTCTTCCTGCTTGGCAGGGTTTAGTTTCCAGCTAGTGTGGGCAAAGACTGGAGCTCACCTGCACAGAAAGCCCAGGATGAGATTCCTCCTTCAGTGCTCCAAGAAAGGAGAGGAAACCACAGACAGGATGTGCTATATCCTTGTCAGGTTAAGAAAGAATGATGTTACTGGGTCACTGATGTTTCCCCCTTGAGGGGCAGACCAGTTCTCTGACACAAGGATGCCCAAAGCTCTGATTTAACGTCCCTGACAGAGGATGTCTTATCAGGGCTGTCCTGTGGGTTTGGTTTTCTATCCTTCCTCACTCCCCCTTAAAAATCCTCACCCCACAGAAGTTCCATTTCTCCATGAAGGCACAATCTGGAAATGGTTTTCCCTTTGCCCTCTGACTTTTAGGAGGGAAGGGACAAGAAACCAGAGAAAATTTTCATCCCTTTTCAACATGTCGTTTCTACTCTCTCTAGCTCAATACACAGGGCTCCAGCTTTGAAAAGTGGGACACACGCTTCATTCTAAGGCCACAATGGCCTGAGGCAGCAGCAATTCCAGACCTTTCCCTGCACTGCTCTGGGCTGCTCCTTGCTGAGGCTTTGCTGGCTGCAGCTGCAGCAGGAACAGGAGCCACGTTCAGGGAAGGCCCATCCTTCCTCAGCTTTGCCTGCCCTGGTGTAAGAGACGGGACCTAAATCCTTCATCTGCCTCACGACCATCTACAGAAACAGAGGCTGAAAACTCAGAGACCCTAAAAGGGCAAAAAGGACTTTTGCACAGTGAAGTCCGGCCAGATCCTGGTGCCTGTCGGGTGCAGAGGTCTGCTGACACATGCCTGTGAGACCGTGCTGCGAGGACTTTGTCGTGCCGTGGTAGCTATAACCCTTTCTTTTCTCCCTCTCTCTCAACCCTGTATCTCTCTCTTTCCTCTATTGCATAATTGTGTTGTTTGCACTCAATAGAGGTGCTTTTGATTTTGATTAAAGCAAAAAATATTTGTCCCGGTTTTCTTTTGCACTTTTAGATTCGGGTAATGAACCATCACGACCCCCGCTTGTGTTAGCGGATCGTGACATCAATTGGCGTCACGGACAGGATTCTGAGGCAGAAGGGGCTGCAAGGTTTTTGTGTAGTCTGTAATAGGGGAAGGATGTTTTGCTCCAGCCGCACCTAGCCCGACACCCTGAAAGGGTAAGCGGTGTCTAGAAAGCAAGGGGGGCATCTCGAATTTCCCACAAACTGCACATACCTAGGTGAAAAGCACCCCTATACTCTGTTGAGGGCTCTGTCTTCTGAATTTCACAAAAGAATCTCTTAGTGCAAAAGGGGGAGTGTTGTGTTTCTTTTTTAAAAGATGGGTGTGTAAGGAGTTTGGTCTACTTGGTGTAGCGAAGAGACAACGGTAGTAGCTAAGCAAGGCCTCCAAGTAGATTTTTGGTCTCTTCACCCACTTTAGGGAAGCGAAGGGAGACACAGCCCAGTTCTCTGGGTTGTGGATGCAACTAAGTTTTTACCTCCCTGAAGTGGTTTTCACTATCCCTTCAAAAACATGACCTCAAGCACTCAAACAAAACATACAGCTGCATTTTATGCCTTGTTAGCAAAACACAATGCCAGACCCTCTCCAGGAGGGGAAGAGTGGGCACATAACAACTGGTTCAATTTAGAAAATGTGATTGATAGAATTTACTCTCTACAACATGGGTCAAAATTCAAACTTGGCTGAGATAAAGCTGTAATTTGCTCTGTCCTAGGAGCACGCCTTACATCGGCTATAGATCACTGCTTTAAGCGGTGCACTGAACAAGAAGCAATAATAGACTCTCTCCAAAACCTAGTGGAAATTTTGCAGAAACAATTAGAGGAGGAAAGGAGTTATATTCTCTTGTTACAAGATGCTTTGAGAGACAAACACCTTAAGAATTCAAAGAACACCGATCCACCACAAGACACAGAGGAAAAGGAAACACTCTACCCCCACAAAGAATTGAAGCAAGTAAAAAATTGTGGGGAAAACTGCTGTCCTCGTATAAGACCTTTGATTAAGACAGAATACAATTATCTCAATGATGAAGATTATGATCCACATTATCACCACTAAACAAATTCCATTTACTGCTACTGAACTAGCTGAGTTGAAAAAGGAATACGGGTGGCTTCCCCACGAGTCTGAAACAGAATATGTCTTCTGAGTGTCACTCACCGGAGGAGACCAAATTCATTTAACTGAACAGGAGGCCAGTGGATACTGGGGACATGGAGTCTTCTTAACAACAGCAGACAGACGTTGCACATGATGCCTGACACAACGTGCAGCTTTCTGGACTGGGAGACTCAATCCTCTAGAAAGGGAGACCCTTTAGCTATAGTTAGTACCCCTGATCAACTTCTAGAAAGTGTCCACAAAGCAGCTTGTCTGCAAATGATACATGAAAGGAAGTTGATTCCTGGATATGAATCCCCTATTCAATTGCCTGTAAAATCTGAAATGATGACCCCTTTAATTCGGGGTCTCCCAGAATCACTCAAACCCACAGCGATTGTCTTACAGAAAACCATAGCTGCTGTGAGCCCCATAGAGAGGCTGGAAAGATTCCTTGAAAACCCAACAGATCGAACTGGATCTACTGAGCCCGGGAATGTCCCATATACCACACCCTCTCAGCTGTTGGGTTCACACTCCAATTCACCTGCCAGTGATCGCAAAGTTTATACATGGAGTGAGGTTGTAGAAGATCTGATTAATTACACTAGAAAGTGTGGACCTGTAAAAACCCCAGAAGAGAAATCAGAGAAAACAAAGGGTGTTAAGTACATCCGGGCTCCCCACAGTGAAGATCAGGACAATGAGAAACAGTTCAATAACTCTCAGCATTGGTGGTCACTAGGTATCAAAAAGGGAATCCCTAGAGATATCATGAACGGTTTATCTCTTCACAAATTACCAAAAATAGTGTCTAACTGGTACCACCATAAACCCGTTCTACTTAGTGCACCCCCTCCCTCACAGAGCCCGGGCAACGAGCCAAAGCTTCTCCCTCAGAGCCCGGGCAACCAGCCAAAGCCTCTCCCACAGAACATAGACAACAAGCCAAAACACTTTTCCCAACAGAACCAGGGAAACTAATTTCTCCATTTCTTAACAGTGAGTGAAAGAATGGAGCATGGATATATCTGAGAATGCTCACTAGAAACCATCAAACAGGAGACATCATGATCACAGCCTTTACAGGCCCTAAAAGAGCACCTCTCACCGTTTAGGCGGACACTGGAGCACAAATTTCTGCACTAACAAAAAAGGATGCCCAGAGGTGTGGAGTTGTTCCAACAAAGAACCGATATTGTGTTTTAAATGCTCTAGGAACAACAGAATCCATGAACATGGCTTTAGTCAAACTCATACTACCTGGGGAAGAAAACCAACTTTCTAGTTATACGGCAATCGGAGATATTCCAGCCAATTTACTGGGGATGAATGCCCTTGCTGGGAGACAGTGGGAGGACTCAGAAGGCTTTCTGTGGTCTTTTGGTGCACCCTGCTTTAACATCAGTCTGCTTCAAGCATCACCCTCCCTACCATTCAGCAAAGTAACTAATGTAAAACAATACTCCCTTCCCCTGGGTGCCAAAGAAGGTATCAAACCAGTTATACGGGAGCTCTGGGAACAAGGAGTAATAATTAACACACATTCTCCTTTCAATTCTCTGGTGTGGCCAGTGAAAACACCTAATGGCAAGTGGAGATTAACAATAGACTTCCGCAGACTGAACGCTAACACAGATCCTCTTACAGCTGCGGTTCCAAATCTAGCTGAACTGATAACACTGATTCAAGAGAAGGCACACTCCATCATGGCAACCATAGATGTCAAAGACATGTTTTTCATGAGACCTTTACAACCAGAGAACACAGACCGCTTTGCTTTCACCTGGGAGGGACAACAGTACATTTTCACTAGGCTTCCCCAGGGCTACAGACACTCCCCCACCCTGGCTCATCACGCTCTGGCCAGAGAGTTAGAAAAAATACCCAAACCTGACAATGTAGCTGTTTATCAATACATTGATGATATCCTTGTGGGAGGAGAAGAAATAGAGGAAGTGGGAGATCTCCAGTAGAAAATAATCTCTCACTTAGAAAGCCTTAATTTGCAGATTCCCTCAGAAAAGGTACAGAAGCCCTCTCAGGAAGTGAAATTCTTAGGGATCTGGTGGAAGGGGCCATGACATGCATCTCGCCTGATACCCTAACATCTTTAGAACAGATTAAAATGCCTGAATCTAGAAAAGATCTCCAACATGCTTTAGGGTTATTGCTGTTCTGGACAAAACACATCCCTGATTTTTTCGTAATTGCCAGACCTCTTTATAACTTGCTGAGAGAAGGGGTCAAATGGGAATGGGATGCTTCTCAAGAAGAACCCTTACAATTGCTGATTTTTGAAGCAACAGTTCACCAAGCCCTTGGCCCTATTCACCCTACAGATCCTTTTCAAGTGGAATGGGGATTTGCCTCCTCAGGGCTGTCAGTACACATCTGGCAGTAAGGCCCAGAGGGCCCAACAAGGCCTGTTGGTTTTCATTCCTGTGTATTCAGAGATGCTGAAAAAAGATACACTATCTGGGAAAAGGGGCTGTTTGTGGTTAGCTTATCTCTCATAGAAGTGGAGAAAATCACACGACAACAACCAATTGTTTTGAGAGGTCCTTTCAAAGTCATTAAGGCAGTCTCTACCAGGACCCCCCCAACTGACGGGGTGGCCCAGAGAGCCTCAGTTAGAAAGTGGTATGTGCCGATTGAACATTATTGTAACACTTTCTCAATAACTGAAGGAGCTGTAAAAAACCTGGCAATACAAGAAAGCTCGAGTAGCAGCCAAGACAAACCTGTCTCAGCTATTAAGGTAGCCCCTCCTTTCTCCCCTGAGCAGTCGGCTAATTCTTGGTTCACTGACGCATCCGCTAGGCGTGAGGGAAAAATGTGGAAATACAAGGCTGTAGCCCTCCACACTTCCTCCGGTGAACAAATCATCACAGAGGGGGAGGGCAGCGCCCAAGTCGGTGAGCTGATAGATGTTTGGAGTGTTTTCCAACATGAGGCACAGAATACTTCTCCCATCTCCCTGATTCCTATGCTGTGTTTAAGTGATGTACTGAGTGGCTTTCTTTCTGGCAACAAAATGACTGGGAGTTCAACAGAATTCCAATGTGGCAAAAGGAGAAGTGGCAGAAAATCTTGAATACTGCAAGACAAGGAAATTTTGCCGTGGGGTGGGTAGCCTCTCACCAGATAGACGGGAACCCAGCAGGAGAGTGGAACAATAAAGCCGATGAGTTAGGAAGACTGAGTACTGTGAAAAAGGATCAAATTACAGAGGACTGGGAGCACTTATTGGAGTGGCTACATGTAAAAAGACATCACACAGGTGCAAAAGATTTGTACAAGGAAGCTCTTGCTTGCAGCTGGCCTGTTACCAGAGAAATGTGTAAAACATGCATATCAGCCTGTGAACAGTG
This sequence comes from Eopsaltria australis, assembly GCA_034509425.1. NCBI lineage: Eukaryota > Metazoa > Chordata > Aves > Passeriformes > Petroicidae > Eopsaltria > Eopsaltria australis. The sequence continues at coordinate 71,434 of JAVTVJ010000571.1, forward strand.
TCGCAAGCGGCTAGAAAGACATCCTTTGGAAGATGACCCTCTGCATTTAAGAGAGGGTAAAGGCTTATGGGACGCATGGCAGGTAGATTACATTGGTCCCTTTAAGAGCTCAGAAGGTAAACACTTTGTGTTGGTGGGAGTAGAGATTGTATCTGGGCTAGTCCAAGCCAATGCTTTTAAAAGAGCTACAGGGGAAAACACTGTTAAAGCTTTGCAGGGATGGTTTGGAACTTTCCCAAAACCACAAGAAATCCAATCAGACAATGGGTTTCACTTCACCACCAGAATGGTACAGGATTGGGCAAAAGGGGAAGGGATTAAATGAACTTTTCACACCCCTTACTACCCTCAAGCTAATGGGATTGTAGAAAGGACCAACGGTCTTTTGAAAAGATTCCTGAGACCACAGGAGGGAAATTGGGATGTTCGGCCATGGGAAGCTGTAAAAGGTGTGAATGAGAGATGGGGGATAAACGGGTGTCCCAAAATCACTGCCTTTTGCCCGACAGCTCCAAGCATAATCCCTTCACTGCAGGGACCAGATGATTCAGCAAATCCAGCACACTATCCTGGACAACCTGTTTTAGTGGACCTCCCTACTGTAGGTGAAGTACCACTAGTCCTGAAAGCCCCTCTGAATAAATATGCATGGATAGCATCTGATGCCTTAGGGAAAGAGCATCGTATAAATACACGCCGGATAACTCCATCATTCTAACCTTTTCTGCCTCTTGCTGGCAGACTTTATTGTGTTTACTTTTCACAGGAGAACTCCAAGGGACATGAAAACCAGATAAACCATGATAAGGCTAGTGCTACTTTTCTGCATCCTACCACAATACCATGGCCACTACCCAGCTGAGTGGCCGTGGTCCAAAGCTACCCTCAAGCATACTAGTGCTCAAGGACCATACCCCAAAGGTTGTCACCCGAGTCTCCTGACAGTAATACTGCACGGATCTAAGGTATATAGTCGAGATGAATAGGGGACTGGAAGGATTGGGCTAGAGTCCTGAATGGAACAGTTGGTGAACAAATAAAGGTAGGATGCAGAAAAGTGGATGGGTCCCTTTATGAAAAAGCTTCCAACATTGCAATTTCTGGAAATTTTCTAGAACAAGATGTGACAAGTAAATTACACCCCAACATTACAGCAAAACTATGCCCCACAAAAGAGTGGAAATGTAGCAAACAAACTCCCTACATACTGTGCTGCCATCAGAAGAATATCGGTAACCACAACTTAGACCGTAGTACCGTCAATGTTGAAAGCTCAGTGTTGAAAGCTCTGTAAAGATGAGCTCACTGACTGCTGGCACAATTTTACTTTAACCAAATTGACCTATGTAACTGTTGGGAAATGGCCATTTCTGGCTGCACAGACATAAGGTATAAGTGAGCAATCCAGGCTCCATAGACAAGAGTTAGGCCTCTGCTCAAGGCTGTTCTCAAAACAACTGTGGGAAAGGGAGACATGAGAGCTGTAAACAAGGTGCAGGTGTCTAGAGATTAGCTTGGCAGAAGAAACTGTTGATGTTATTGCCTTCTGATACCAGTTTGTGTTTTAATTAGATTAGAGAAAGATCCCGTGTGAAACTTCTGTAAGTGAATAATATTTTGAGCACGTAAGGTAGTATAAGTATGTGCACTGTCTGACAATAAACGAGCTTGATTTATGAACCACATTGGATCGTCGTCTTGCTCCTCTCGCCGACAAATGGTGACCCCGACGTGCGGGACGAAGACGCGCGGGACCGGACCGGCGGGATCGGGAAAGCACCGGTAGCGGAGACCGGGGAGCGAAGATCTATACCCTTTGCGCGGCGAAGGGGGGATCCGATCGCTTGGACCTGGGAGAGAGGTCCGCCACCCAAGAACGGCTGTACTCGGAAAAGCTGCGTGGCGATCGCGATCAGCGCATAGACGCGGCGCGGAAAGACGCGGAGGGGCCAGCACGGAGGGACGCGGAGGCCACTGCGATCGGCCTGGAGTGGTTAACCAGCTGGACGAATATGGATACGCAGGTAGCCGTAGACTTATTAACATGCTTTTTAGAAAAGCGAAGAGTCAGCGAAGAGACCCTAAAGCAGGTGGCAGGATTAGCTACATTGGGGATGGCAAAGGGTTGTTTCGGGGACCCTAACAGGATTTTTGACCTGCCAGAATGGCGGACATATGGTGATCAGTTGTTTGAGGGAATTCTAGACAGCAACAAGGTAGGCGCGACACTCGGGAAGCCCTGGAGGGAGGTAACGACCTGTTTGCAAAGATACCAGTCAGAGAAAAAAGTTGCAGCCGTAACCACGGCAAAACTAGAAGGAATCACGGAAGGGAGCGGGGGGACTCCAGGAGGTGAGCGCCCTATCCCGGGAATGCTCGGCATTGGTAACGAAACGCCCAGCCTGCCGGCCGTAGGGAAGTGTGTGGTGCTGGAGGTGCACGGCTCCCCGCCCGAGCACGGCGTTGCCCCGGGGGCGGCCGCTGTTTGCGCGGAGCAATCGGCCGCCCCAGCGCCCGCGCCGCCGGAGCCGGAGGAGGGGTATCCGCCCCTCCCCTGTGCACCAGCCGAACCACAGGAGGAAGATCAGCCGGCTTTGCCCCCCACCCCGGGCGATTCTATGCCTTCTCGCCCGGTGCGAGGAAGCAGTGTCCCTTCTCGGCAGGAGCAGCCGCCGGCGCGCCAGCCGCCGCTCGCGCCCCCCCCCTCGCTGGGTGGAGGTGGAGGCGGGGGCGCTGCTCCGTTTCGCGCGGGGGAAGGGAGACGCAGAATTAGCTGGGCGAAGGTGGAACAGAAAGTTTTGGAAGAGGGCGATGAAAAACTAGCTCAGGACGTTAGAACTTTAAGCCGAGGAGAAGCGGCGTTTCCAGTGCTCTTTGAGTCCCTGCAGGATGACAGGGTATCCGCGGCTATCACAGCTGGGGTGCCGCAGTGGAGGCAAGGGGCACTGTTACGCCAGTGTGTTTTAGGAAATTGTAATCAGCAGACGCTGCCCGCAGACACCTCCATTCAGGTCATGTTAGAAAGGATGAGCCGAGTGCCGGTGGGAATGCAGACATTTATAGCAGAAATAGTCACCGCCATGGGAGACAAAAGAGGTGAAATGATAGCCCCTGCCAGACGCAGGCCCTTAGCGCAGAGGCGGGAGGGTCGCGCCTAGGCAGAGAGCCCCGGTGCTTCAGGTCTGGGGAAGAGGACGGAAGGGATGGAGATAGATGAAGGACAGCTGACAGTCCAGGACCTCTTCTAACTTATCATCTCTGTGAGAGAATTGAACTGTGATAATTCCGCTATGCGGAATCTCCTAAAATGGACTTGAGACTGTAGATTAACCCTGAGAGCGAGAGTGGCCTTTCAAATACCCGGCTGAGAGACAATTAAAAAGGGCGCTGTGAGACATGTTCAGTGATAACCGGACAGCCGCCCCCGAGACTGTGAAAACAGCTTTGCAATCGGACTCGCTTCTACAATCCGTCAGGGAAAAAGGGACAGAAAAGTGATGAAAGTGATGTACTGGAAAAATTTCTACATGTTTAAAAGGTTAGAGAGCTCGACCCGCGAGCCTCCAACGGCGCCCCCCCCCCATGCCACATCCCCCAGAATTGGGGGGAGATGGCCAGAAGGAGCAAATTGCTGCCTGGGAACAGTGGCTGGACATCAGAGAACAGAGCCTCCAGCTCCTGACCATCATGGCTGACTGAATCCTTCTCGCTTTTCTGTTTATTCATCTCTATCTGAATCCGAGGAAGTTACTGCTCCTCAAAGTCGTTGAGAACTTTCAGGACCTCTCCTTTTTTCTTCTTTAGCTGCAGATGCATCTCCTAGAACACTGCTTCCAGAGTTCCAGGGAAAGGTGTCCGCCCGCCCCCCCCCCTCGCAGCAGTTTCGGATTTCTCCTCGCAGCGGTTTCGGATTTCTCCCCGCGGCCGCTGCAGTAAGCAGCGGCTCCTGCCCGGCGGTCCCTGCCCGGCGGCTCCTGCCCTCGGCTCCGGCGGCATCTCAGTGCGCCGGGGGTGGGAGGCTGTGGAGCCGGCAGCGGTGGTGACACGGCGCGGCAACAGCCACGGTTTTTCTGTGCGCCGGGCGGGCAGCGAGGAACCTCTTTTCCCAGCATCGACTAAGTAACAACAGTTTTCCCTAGCCACCGGGACCGCGCGCAGCTCGCCTGCTGGCACCGGAAAACGGGAAAGAGAGCGCGGCCGCCCGCCACGCCCCGACAGCACCGGCCCAGCACTCCCTGCGCCTGCGCCCTCGACCGCCGGTGCTCCTGAGTCAACCCCTGGGTGCACTTTTAATAGGTCGTTTTTCTGCAAGTATCAAAGACTGTTCATATTGTCTCGTATACTTGCTGCTGACTTTACTGGTGGAAATTGTGTTAACAAGAAGAAATCTGGGAAATCTAGGTTGCTACAAGACTTGCACTTAGTCAGTGCAAAAAGAAAAAGGGGGAGAAAGGGAGGACGGAGAGAGTGCTGGAGTGACTGTTTACAAGCATCCAGCCCACAGCAACAATTCAGCAAAAACAAAGGATTGAAAACGTGGCAGAACTGATCCAGAGGGGACGCAGCAGAATTGTACACCTAACAGGCCGGTGCCAAAGCGGGGCCGGGGCCGAGCAGAATAAGGAAGTTTGGGCAAAATGTAAACTGATTAATAAGCTAGAAGAAACATTTGAATAAATAACATGTGCAAACTTGCAGACTATATATTAGGAAATGTTTAAGTCAGATTTTCCTTGAAGGACTCTTGAGAGTTAAAGTTAAGTAGTGTATCTTTTATCAAAAAAAAAAAAAAAATGTAAAAGTAAGACAAGAAGATTGCTTGTTGGAGCAAAACTGAGCAGTTTGTTTCTTATAGTGATAGTATTAGAATAAGATTTCAAATATTTCTGTCTTGATTTTTTTTCATTCTGCAAAATCCTGCATGTTTTAGAGTGGTAAGCCTTAGTAGCAGAATTTGTCAGGAAATGTATACCTTTGTATTGTTTGTTAATTAATGATGGGAATTGTCTTGCTAGATAGAAATGAATGACTGGAATTGTAATCTGTTCTTACTGTTTTTCCTGTTTTACTTTGGTTCAATGAGTGTTTGAGTTTTATACCTACAGCTGAACTTAGAAGTACAGTGATCTCGGAGAAGATGGAGCAAAGAAAAGATGGATCTGTGTGCTTGCAGCTTGCAACACTGTTTTCAAACATATCCCAAGCGATCACCCCTGGTGTATTAGTAATTATAAATATATTGTTAAAGTTTAAATGCTATTAGGTTTGTTAAGTTCTGTTACAGTTAAGTATTACAACTAGATTTTATAAGAGTTAACTACAACTATACATAGCTATGTGTGTTATAGCAAGGATTAAGTTCTGTTAAGATTACGTACGTAAACTCATGCATATGCAATCTTTTAATTATCATGTTCATGGTACCATGGTCTTTTTAGTCAAAAGTGTTTGGCAAAGTCTGTTATTTTACGGTCTGCACAACCTGTGTTATGTTTATGTAACTGTCTCTATTATTTGCTCAGATTTAAGTAACCTTCTTAGTTGTTGTTTCTAACAGTTTTCTCATAAGATCTGTGCTAGGGAAATCCCTCCAGTTAGAGCCCTGGCCCTGGCCAAGCCTTGACTCTCCCTGGTCGGACATCTACCAATGGACCCAGGTGTTTCTGCATCCAAATCGTATTTAAGTCGGGTTTGACTTAATAATTGGAATTTATATCAGCTGGATCCTTTTTGGGGTGGACCTGGAGACCCTATCCGGAAGGGCTTTCCATGTCTTCACTGAAACAAGGCAGCTGTTGCAGACCCTGGATGTTAGCATAGTATTCCAGAATTCAGTAAGGTATTACCCTGATTAACAGCCTTCAGAGACAAAGCAATTGAATCTAATTTGCTGAACTATTGGGTAATGAAAAATCACAAGATCACCTTAGAATGTTTAGCACATAGGTGTTGGAAGTATTCTTATGTCTAGTTATGTGTGTTTCTTACTGCGCTACCTATGACAAATGGCTGGTAATGCCATAAACAAACTCATACTGATTAAAACAGAAAGGTGAATTGTAAGGTTGCAAGTATGTGTGTTAAATCACGAAAAAGATACAGATAATTGTACACTTAAAGTACGCCTTTAAGAGACTGGTTAACAAGCTTAAGTTTTAAAGACTGATTAGTGAACTTTGTAAAAATGGAATTGATAGTTTTAGTAATTATTATAATCATAAGTGTATTATTGCCATGTGTAGTTAAGTATTTGATGAATACAGTAGAAGAAGAAAAAAAGGTGTAAACCAGGCCTGGATTGCTCAAAGAAAAGAAGGGGGATATGTTGGGAAATGGCCATCTCTATGTGAGCAATCCAGGCCCCTCAGATGAAAGCAAGGCCGGAGAAGCTCATGGTACCTTTCACCAAAATGCGAAGGGACTTTTTCGCCAGTTTAAGATAACAATGCAGGAAGCAAAAGACATTGTAAGAGCATGCCCCGGCTGTAGCCGCCATGGCCCAGGGCTGGGCTTGGTGTGGGTCCCCGGGGCTTGGGCCCGTGTGAACTCTAGCCTTTCAGTGTGTGGAGACACTCGTGTATGGTGCAATTATACCTCCCCCAACATTTCCCATTCTACTAATCAACCCTTGAAATTACCTAGTGGCATGTTTTTCATTTGTGGAGATCGAGCCTGGCCAGGTATCCCCTCCAAAATAAAAGGGGGACCCTGTTCTCTTGGAAGGTTGACATTGCTGACCCCTAACACCTCGATGATTCTTAATAAGCTTCAACAGCACCATCTCAGGCGCTTGAAACGCTTTGTACACGGCTTTACTGCTGATTGCAAATCTAATGTCGAGTTTTGGTCGCCTGCTGCTATTATTGCAGCCTCCTTCCTTGCTCCAGGAGTGGCCTCGGCTGGGGCCTTGGCCCAATTGAACAAACTAGGTTGTTGGCTCTCCAAACAAACAAACGCTACATCTAAAGCAATTTCAGATTTGTTGCTTGATGTGGATTCGGTGAGACACGCCACGTTGCAAAATAGAGCTGCAATAGACTTTTTATTGTTGGCACAAGGACATGGGTGTGAAGAATTTGAGGGAATGTGTTGCATGAATCTCTCTGATCATTCTAATTCAATACATGCACAGTTAAAAACTTTGACTCAGCTCACCCAGCAATTGCAAGTGAGCAATGACTTAGGAATAGCTAAATGGTTGTCCTCATTGGGCATCACAGGTTGGATCCAAACCTTGTTATTTGAAGGCCTTCGATTGTGTGTTGTTGTTATTGTGTTTATAGTAATTGTTAGAGTTGTGTATAGTTGTTTAATGAAACGAGTAACCAAAGTGACCGACAATGTTTTGCTTGCAAAAGAGGAACAAGGAGGAATTGTTGAAAAATGGCTCCATGACCAGGGCCATGGGTCGCTAGAGGGCTTGTGCAAAGAAGACCCCGTTTAACTGGGAAAAGACTGAAGTAGATAATAAGAGTAACATTGCCTTTAAGAAATTGATTGACTGATATAAGTTTTAAAAATAGATGATGAATGAAGTTTATTAAGATAAGCTTGATAGTTTTAATAGTTATTACAATCATAAGAGTACAAGTGCCATAAGTTCAGTTGAGTTTAAGTGTTGCTAAATTTAAGTGATGTTAGGTTAAAGTTTATTGATTTTAAATTCTGTTAAGCTCTCTTAAGGTTAGGTTCTGTTAAATTTAAGTTCTGCTAAATATAAGTGTTAAGTTCAAGTGAAGTTAAGTTTAAGTGATTATAGGTAAGTTTTAAGGACTGTTAAAGTTAAGTGCTGTTAAGTTTCATTTCTGTTAAGTTCAAGTGTCAATTAGTTTATAATGTTAAGTATTTGATAAATAATAGAAAAATGTAAACATGGTCTGGATTGCTCAAAGAAAAGAAGGGGGATATGTTGGGAAATGGCCATCTCTGGCTGCACAAACATAAAGTATAAGTGAGCAATCCAGGCCCCATAGACAAGAGTTAGGCCTCTGCTCAAGGTTATTCTCAAGACAGCTGTGGGAAAGGGAGACATGAAAGCTGAAAACAAGGTGCAGGTGTCCAAAGATTAACTTGGCAGAAGAAACTGTTATTGTAGCCTTCTGATAATAATGTAGTGCTCTAATTAGAGAGAGATCCCGTGTGAAACTTCTGTAAGTAAATAATATTTTGAGCACGTAAAGTAGTATAAGTATGTGCACTGTCGGACAATAAACGAGCTTGATTTATGATTCACATTGGATCGTCGTCTTGCTCCTCTCGCCGACAATGTCTCACCTGTAGTAGACTGAACTCTTGAGAATTCTGATTCAACTTTTCCTGAGGATGTTGTAAAAGCTGTGGTAAACTAATTTTAAAAGTTTTAATTCCCTTTAGTGTGTTTTGTTGTGTAAATCCAGATTTGGTAGGTTTCAGTCCTGAAACCAATTCTGCTGCTTGTGTCTTGTGGGGAGGCCCTCCCGTCTGTTGTTGTAGTAAAAGCCTCTCCTTAGTGCTTTGTGCGGAGCCTAAAAAACTCCTGTTTGGAGGGGACGCACGCCCCTACTTTGTGTTGTGTCTTGTGTGAAGTCAGATTTGTCCTAAAGTCAGTCTGTGACATACCCTTAGAGAAAATGGTTGTCCCGGGTAGTCAGTGTAAAGACAATGTTTTACTATCTTTTCTTGAAAAATTTGATAGTCGCCCTGCTCCTCCAGGTCTAGAGTGGGCACAAAGAAATTGGGATAATGAGCATGCAATAATAGACCGCATTACCAGTTTGCGAGCTGAAAAAAGGTCTCGACCAGGCAAAGATAAATCTGTTGTTTGTGCTGTACTGGGAGCTGCCTTAGCTGCTGCTATAAGAGAAAAATCCCAATGAAACACCAAAAATGCAGAGACCCTACATTCCCTGCAAGATTTAGTAAAAGTGCTGCAAAATCAATTAAGAGAGGAAAGGTGTCACTCTGAACGGCTCAGAGCAGCTCTCACTGAGCATCTAGAAAATATGAACTCCAAAGAAGCCCATAAAGACCCTTTGTATCCTCATCAATATTTAAAAGAGGCTGAAAAACATTTAGACCAATTAGATATTAAAAAATTACGGCCATTGGTTAAAACTGAGTATCAATATGAGGGCATAGATGATGCCTTCCCTTGTATAATTACCAAAGAAATACCCTATACTCCTACTGAATTGGCTAAATTACAAAAGGAATACAGTCGGACTCAGAAGGAGTCTGAGACAGAATATGTGTGGAGAGTCTCCCTTACGGGAGGAGACCGCATCATGCTAACTGAGGCAGAGTCAGAGGGCTACTGGGGACCTGGGGTCTTCTTAACTACAGGTAATAAAAGAGCTCCCTGGTCCCTCACCCAAAGGGCTGCCTACTGGGCTGGGGGCCTGAGTTCCCTGGAAAGGGGCGACCCAATTGCCATAGTTACTTCTATGGATCAATTGACTGAAAGTGTCCAGAAAGCCGCCTGTCTGCAATTAATGCATCAGCGTGTATTAGAACCTGATAAAGGCTCCCCAATGTCCATGCCAGTGGACCCAGATCGTTTGACTCCGCTCATATGAGGCCTCCCAGACTCTTTAAAGACTCTAGCAATTCACTTGCAAGATCAAATCCGCTCTGTTCTAACTGGTAGTAGTGAGGCCCCTGCCTTTGATCACATGCTCTCAGGCAGGCCAAGGGGAAAATTGTGGACTTGGCGGGAGGTTGCCCAAGAGCTGATTAATTATGGCAGGCGTTTTGGATCCCCTAATTCAGTACCCTCTAGATCTGAGTCTAAGACTGCCATCTGTCGGGCTCAGTGGAGAACTACAGCTGCTCACCAGGGAAAGGCACCCAGAAACCCCCGCTCCCCCAGGCGAGCACAAAGCCAAAAGGAACAAGCACTTGAGAAGCAAGAGAGAAATGCTCTCTGGATTCAGGGCTTAGAGAAGGGCATTCCCCGAGGCCTCATGGATGGCCAACCTACCTCAACTTTAAAGTTACTGATTGAAAGCTGGATAGATTCCTCATCCAAGCCTAACCCTCCCCCATCTACAAGTTCTGAGCCTACTGCTCCGCCGATTGGAGCACTGATTGACTTAGGCAGGCAGGAGTCGGGAAACTTCTCAGGCCGTCCCCAGTAAGTTAGCCGGGGGATGGGCAGTGGAGAAACCTTAGAAGGCTCACAGAAAACTTATCTGGGGACATGATGATAACCTTTCCTATAGGTCCCCATAGGACCCCTGTTACTTTCTTGCTTGACACAGGAGCACAAATATCAGCTTTGCAAACTAATGATGCTGTACGGTGTGGCATTGTGCCTGACAAAAAAGGACTCATGGTAGCAGATGCATTTGGTAATTTGCAAACACAACCTGCTGCCAAGGTAAAATGTTGGCTACCAGGAGAGGTCAGTATCACTGAAACACTGATGGTTATTGGCCCATTCCCTGTTAATTTGCTAGGCTTAGACATCTTGAAAGGTAAATCCTAGATTAATGACAGAGGCAGGCAGTGGCCTTTTGGTTCAGATTTCTCATCACTTCATCTGTTGCAAGCTGCCCCCCCTCTGCCTCCTTCAAAGGTAACTAACGTAAAACCTTACCCTTTGCCACTAGGGGCCAGAGAAGGAATTTCCCCTGTAATATCAGATCTAAAGGAAGATGGGATAATTGTTCCCACTCATTCCCCATACAATTCTCCTGTATGGCCAGTAAGGAAACCTAATGGAAAATGGCAATTGACAGTAGATTACAGGAAATTAAATGCCAATACAGCACCTTTAACAGCAGCAGTTCCTAACATCGCTGAATTAATAGCCACAATACACGAACATGCTCATCCGATCTTAGCCACTATTGATGTTAAAGACATGTTCTTTATGGTCCCACTACAAAAAGATGACCAAGAACGCTTTGCTTTTATCTGGGAAGGAATACAGTACACGTTTACCCGATTACCACAAGGCTACCGCCACTCTCCCACACTGGCACACTATGCCCTGGCCCAGGAACTGTCTTTAATTCCAATAGATAAAGAAGTAAAGAAGTAAAGATCTATCAATACATCAATTGGAAGTCCAGACACTGAGAAAGTAGGAAACACTCAGAACCGCATCATTAAACACCTTGAGAGTGTAGGTTTACAAATACCAGAAGACAAAATCCAGCATCCCTCCCCTGAAGTTAAATTCCTGGGTATCTGGTGGAAGGGAGGTGCTGTTTGTATCCCTGCTGAAACATTAACCTCACTAGAGCAAGTAAAGATACCAGAGAACAAAAAGGAACTGCAGCATGTGCTGGGAATTCTAGTCTTTTGGAGAAAACATATCCCTGATTTCTCAATCATTGCACGGCCTTTATATGATCTGACACATAAAAAGGCAAAATGGGAGTGGGCTCCACTACACAGTGAGGCCTTAAAATTATTAACTTTTGAAGCTGGCATGCATCAGGTTTTGGGTCCTTTGCATCCTACAGATCCTCTCCTTATAGAATGGGGCTTTGCCTTCTATGGTTTGTCAGTCCACATGTGGCAGAAGGGACCTGAGGCTCCCCCTCGCCCCATTGGATTCTACTCTAGGAGTTTCAAAGATGCTGAAAGAAGGTACTCTGATTGGGAAAAGGGGCTGTTTGTGGTCACTGTTGCATTACAGGAAGCAGAAAAAATCCTCCACCAGCAGCCCATCCTACTCAGGGGACCATTCAGAGTAC